>CAKNYM010048564.1:16639-28541 GCA_932195095.1 Andricus curvator
TTTTTTAATCTAAAATTTTTCAATTTTGGACGCTTTTCATTAAAAATAGCAAAATCTCAATTTTGAAATTGTCCTTTTTTAATCTAAAATTTTTCAATTTTGGACGCTTTTCATTAAAAATGGCAAAATCTCAATTTAGAAATTGTCCTATTTTTTAAATTTTAATCTACAATTATTTAATTTAAAACCATTCTAAATTATTCAATTTGAAATTAACCTATTTTTAGATTTTAATCTGTAATTTTTCAATTTTTGACGATTTTGATTAAAAATTTGTAACGATTCAATTCTGAATATTTTCAATTTAAAAGCATTCTAAATTGGAAATTGTCCTTTTTTAATGTAAATGTTTTCCATTTTAAATTCAAATTTTAGCGCTTTTAGTTAGAAGTTATAAAATTTTAATTAGTTTCCTATTTTCAAAATTTTAATCTAAAATTATTCATTTTGAAATTGTCCTATTTTTTCAATTTTAATCTAAAATTATTGAATTTGCTTGAAATTATTCAATTCTGAAAGTTTTTAATTTAAGAACATTCCAAATTGTTAAATTAGAGATTGTACCGTTTAAAAATTTTTAAATTATATAAATGATAAAATTGAAATTACTTTCCTATTTTCAAAAATTTCAATCTAAAATTATTCGATTTAAAATGGTCCTATTTTTTAATTTTAATCTGAAATTTTTCAGTTTTGGACGCTTTTGATTGAAAATGGTAAAATCTCAATTTTTAAATTATTCAATTGTTGACGCTTTCGTTTAGAAATTGTATAAATTTTTAAGTCCTTTCGATTTTAAATCATTCGATTTTGAAATTATTCAATTTTGGTAACGTTTTCAATTTTAAATTGACAAATTAAATCTTTTCATATTTTCAACTTTGAATTAAAATTTTTTTAGTTTAGTTTATTAATTCTAAAAATTTAGTTTAATTTCAAACACTTTATAAATATTAAACTATCCTTGTTTTAAATTTAAATTTTTCATTTTGAACGCATTTGATTAAAAATGGTAAAATCTCAATTTCGAAATTATTCAATTTTAAAATATTTAATCTGAAATAATTGCATTCTGGATATTTTTAATTTAAAGGCGTTCCAAATGGTTAAATTGGAAATTGTCGAAATTTTAAATGTTTAAAATTTTCGTGCTTTCAATTAGAAATAATAAAATTTTAATTACTTTCCTATTTTTTAAATTTTAATCTGCAATTTTTCAATTTTGTTTGCTTTTGATTAAAAATGGTAAAATCTGAATTTCGAAATTATTCAATTTTGAAATATTTATTTTTAAATTATACAATATTGGATATTTTCAATTTAAAAGCGTTCAAGATTATTCAATTTAAAGTTTTCCTATTTCAAAATTTTAATCTGAATGTTCTAAATTTTTAATTATTAAAATTTTAGAGCTTCCAATTAGAAATGATAAACTTCAAATTGCTTTCCTGTTTTCAAAATTTTGACCTGAAATTATTCAATTCTGAGCAATTTCAATTTAAAAGCGTTGAAAATTATTCAACTTCAATTTGTCCTATTTTTTAAATTTTATTCTGGAATTTTTCAATTTTGGACGCTTTTGATTAAAAATGGTAAAATCTCAATTTCGAAATTAATTAATTTGAAATTGTTCACTTTTGGATATTTTCAATTTAAAACGTTTCAAATCGTTAAGTTGGAAATTTAAAAATTTTAATCTGAAACTTTTCAATTTTAAATTATTTAAATTTTAGCGCTTCCAGTTAGAAATTATAAAATTTGAATTACTTTCCTATTTTTCACAATTTTAATATAAAATTATTCAATTTAAAATTGTCCTATTTTTTACATTTGAATTGGAAAATTTTCAATTTTGGACGCATGTGATTAAAAATTGTAAAATATTAATTTTGAAATATTTAATTTGAAATTATTCAATTCTGGATATTTTCAATTTAAAAGCGTTCCACATTTTTAAATTGGAAATTGTCCTATTTTTAAATTTTTATCTGAATGTTTTCAAATTTTAGCGCTTCCAATCAGAAATTATAAAATTTAATTTACTTTTCTGTTTTCAAAATTTTAATCTAAAATTATTCGATTTAAAATTGTCCTATTTTTTAAATTTTAATTTGATTTTTTTTAACTTTAAACGCATTTGATTAAAAATGATAAAAATATTCAATTTTGACCCTTTGAATTAAAAAATTTTTTAATTACGTTTATTAATGATAAAATTGTAGTTTAATTTAAAATACTTTAGAAATTGAAAACTATCCTATTTTTAAATTTGATCGACAGCGTGCTTAATTTTTTAAATAAATTGAATAACAATGATTTTTCGTTTTTAAAAATAGCTTTATATTATTTTATTTTATTATTTTGTTGAAAATTCGTTTTTTTTTTAAATAATTTTTAACTGAAAATTTAAGTTCCAGTTGAATTCACTATTTTAGTGAAAATTTGTTGTTTTTTTCTAACTAAAAATTTTATCATTCCAGTTGAATATTTAATCATTTTAGTTAATAGTTAATCTCTTTGGTTGAACATTAATTTTTTTACTACAAATTTAACAATTCAATTTTTGGTTGAAAAATTATCTTTTTTAGTTGAAAATTCATCTTTTTGGCAGAAATTAATCTTCTTTTTTTAACTATATTTAAATTTAGAAATTATCAAAATTTGAACGATTTAAATTTATTTAACGTTTAATAAACGTTTTAAATTGAAATTTGTTTAATTCAAACATGTATTTAATTTGAAATTATCCTGTTTCCAGCTTTAATAAAAAAAAAATTTACACTTCTTCAACTAAGTGGTTAAAAATTGTTTATTACAAACCAAATGCTTGCAATTTTTTATTATTGAATTTTGAAAAATTTTACAGAGCAATTATTAAATTTCAAATGATTTAAAACCAAATTATTTTAATTTCAATTTTATTTACATTAAAAATAAAAATTTAGAATTTCAAATTCAATACTCTTTAACAATTTAAATCTAAACTAAATTAATTTTTAATGTTTCAATCTAAAATTATTCTATTTTTAATACTCAATTAAAAAAATGTTTATTCCAAAATCTTACCGACATTTTTTAAAATTTGGAATTTTTTTAGCATTTTAATTTATAAGGCTTTTCCAATTGCAATCGTAGAAAAAAATTTAAAAAGTTCCTATACAATTAGAAAAATTAAAAAATTTTAAAGCACTTTTCGTAGATTTTTAAATATTTAACGAAACAGAGTATTTGAAAAAAACTATAATTTTATAAAAGATTTTTTCGCGCTCTGAATAAGGCCATGTAATGGTTTCTCGATTTCTACTTTACCGACATTTTTTTGACATAAAATTACGTTCACATGAATTGAAATATCGAGTTGCAAATTTAGTAAATCAAATAAAAAAATACTAAGGAACTTTTGGATGGTCCTGAATTTTGAGAATTATAAAACAAATTATTTAAAAAATAAATTTTGGATTTTCTTTTTAGAAATTTACGACTATAGGTCGAAGGAGTGTTTCTTAGCAACTTTTATCGGTAAGTTAGGAATTGGTAGGTCGGTAAGGTAGGAATCGGTTGGTCGGTAAGGTAGGAATCGGTAGATCGGCAAGGTAGGAATCGGTCGGTAAGGTAGGAATCGTGTAAATAGTACATGGCCTTAAGAAATAAAAAAATTAATTAAAAAATTACCTTCCACAATACCAAGCCTCTTTGCATTTAGAGCATCGTTGCGCAGCAATCTCTTTGCAGAGAAAACATTTTTTCCGATCGACGATTTCCAATTTTTCCATATCGTAGGCTTCGCTCAAAATTTGCGCCGTGGCTTTTATATTTTCTATATTTTTTGTAAATAGAGTTTTCGATTGATGCTTTGCCAACCTTTTCCACTTTTTGTCGTGCTTTTCCATTATGGAAATTCTTATCTAAAATTCAAATCCAATTATTAAAAAGCGCATGGCGCCATTTTCGATTATTTCTCGAAATTACTCGAAATTACTCGAAACAATTTGAAACTATTGTTGTCGGGAAACCCGTGTTAATGGCTGGATGAAATTTTAATTAAATTTAATTTGTGTAGATTTTTGATGATTTCTAAAAAATAAACTTTTTGACAACTTTAAATTATTTCAAGAGAATGAAAACAAAACATCTCAAAATTCCTAGGAAAATTTAAAATGATTTTTTATTTTAAGGCCATGTGATGAGTGGGTCACGTGACCAGATGCCAACCTTACCGGCACTTTTTTTATTTGTCAACTTATTTTCACACGAATAGCCACATCGAGTTGAAAATCTGGGATAATAAATAAGAAGCACTAAGAAATGCGGCTCTGGTCCTAAATTCTTATGAGTATAAAAAAAAATTTTTTTTAAATTTTTTTTGCTTTTTTCATAATTATAAAAATTTAGGACCAGAGCCACGTTCCTTAGTGCTTATTTAGTATCCCAAATTTTCAACTCGATGTGGCGCTTCGTGTGAAAATAAGTTGACAAATAAAAAAAAGTGCCGGTAAGGTAGGAATCCGGTCACGTGACTCACTCGTCACATGGCCTTAAGAAATAAATTTTGAGAGAAAATTGACAAAAATGTTAAAACATTTAAATTATTCCTTAAAAGCTCCGAAAAAAAATATGAACGATTTTAAAGCCATATTTTTCGATAAACAAGATAACAAAGTTTTATAAAAAAATCGATCAAGTTTAAGAGACATTTAGAAGTTTCAAAAAAATTCCAAATTAATTTAAAACTTGAAAATATTTGAAAGAAGTTAGAAAAAGCGTGCATTTTTAAATATTTTGAAAAAAAATTTTGGAGCTTCTTAAAGATTTGGATAGGTTTGACGGTAATAAAAAATGTGTTAAAATTTATGGGAAAATTTGCACTAAATTTATGGGAAAATTTGTACTAAATTTTTTATTTTGGAAAAAAAATTTTCAGAGAAAATTGACAAAAAAAATTAATAATTTCTTAAAGTTTCGAAAAAGAATATGAACGATTTTAAAGCAAAATTTTGCGATTAGTAAGATTACAAAGAGAAGAAGTTTCAAGAAAACAAAAAAATGTCTTGAGATTCCTGGGAAAATTTTTAATTACTTTTTATTTTGAAAAATTAATTTTTTTTTTAATTTGAAAAATTTTCAAAATATTATTATAATTTCAAAATATTTCTACAAATTTCTGTTGTTACAAATTTAACAAATTTTATTGAAATTTTTGTTTTGTTTAAAAATTCAATTATTTTGGTAGAAAGTGCATATTTTTGTGTTGTAAATTCAACTTTTTTTTTCAAAAATTCGTCTTCATGACTTGTAAACTCAACATTTTTGATAAAAAATGTTTGTTAAAAATGTAACTCTTTTATTGAAAATTCTTATTTTTTGGTTCAATTTAACAGTTTTTTTCATTGAAAATTAAAATATTTTTTGTTGGAAATATCAACTATTACTTTTTTTGTTGAGAATTCATTTTTTCAATCAAAGATTCATCAGTTTGGTTGAAAATTCAACTATTTTGTTGTAGATTCTCTTTTTCTTGGTTGAAAATTAATTATTTCAACTGATCCGAAATTTCTGAACCTACAAAAATTAAAATTTTATTTTCTGAAAAAAATTTTTCTCCTTTAATCCGCTGGGAATCGAACCACAGGTCTTCCGATTGCCGGTTGGGTGCTCTTACCACCAAGAGAGAAGGCAGATAATTTTTTCAGATATAAACTTTTCATAGCAAGGTGTTACGTTTTAATACAAATTTAAAATCCAAAAAATTTACAAATCTAAAAATTTAAGTTTCGACAATTTTTCGAATTTTTTTTGTATTTTCAGAATTTTTAGAACCATACAAACGTTCCTTAGTACCTTTCAATTATTTTCTAAAATTGTTAACTTGATTTTCCCATTCGTTTCGACGTGAGTTGTTAAAAAAAATGCCGGTAAGGTAGGAATCGGGCAAGTATTACATGGCCTTAATAAAATTTTTATTCTATTCGATTTAAAAAAATTAAAATTATATTTAAAGAATCATCATACCTGAGGAATCATTTCTACATTTATTGGTCGTTGTGTATTCGAATTTTGCGAAGTGACATTTAAATAACTCAACCATCTTCGTAACTCCACGAGTGGAGCAATTTGATCAAGCACATGTTCGTGCATATATTTCTGCAACTAATTTTTATTTTTGTTATTAATAAAATCGCTTTTAAGGCCATGTCATACATAATCGATTCCTACTTTACCGACATTTTTTGTAATTCGGAAAAATGTCGGTAAAGTAGGAATCGGGTAAGTATTACTACTACATGGCCTTAGATTGAAAATTAAGTTATTAAAAAAATTACCTTTAATAACTGAGATTGTCTGAATTCTGTGATTTCGTAATAAGGAGAACATCTGTGATTTAAAAGAATTTCTCTCAAACCGAACCAAACTTGGCCCTCAATTCTCGAAATTTTATCTTCCTCTTGCGGGTTTACTTTCTGCCATTTTCCATCGTAAACCATCTTTTGTCCTGTTTGAAATTATTAAATATAAATTATTTTAATTTTTTTTCTGAAAAAAGATCTTCTCTTTTCGCTCCGCCGGGAATCGAACCACAGAACTTCCGATTGCCGGTCGGGTGCTTTCCCATTAAGCCACTAGAGAGATTGAGAGAAGAATCTTTTTTCAGAAATATATGCATTATTTTGCTGGATGATACAAATAAAAATTTTCAAGGAATCTGTATTATCATTGGAGAATAACAGAAAATATTTAACGTCTTTTCAGACTAGATGGAGCTATGAAAGAAAAATTATTTTAAATAATTTTTCTTTCATAGCTTCATCTAGTCTGAAAACACGTTAAATATTTTCTGTTATTCACCAATGATAATGCAGATTCCTCTAAATATAAATTATTTTAATATTAAATATATGAAAATATATAATATTTTTTTGTTTCAGGCCATGTAATATTTACGAGATTCCTGCCTTACCGACATTTTTTGGGACAACATAATAGGATCTCCAAGCACTTTAGAGACTGAAATTTTTTTAATAGATTTCAAAGGATTTGAAAGATAATAAAAAATTAAAAAATTGAAAGGTGTTTTACAAGATTCCAAGAAATTTCAAGGAATTTCAGGAAGTTTCTATGAATTTTTAGAAAACTTTAGGGAGTAAAAAAAGTAGAATAAAATTTTTAAGGACTTCTAGGGATTTGTATGGATTAGATGGGATTTTATGGGGTTTTATGGGATTTTAAAAATTGAAGGGATTTTAAAAATTACAAAGGATTCAAAGAATTTAGTGTATTTAAAAAAATTTCTACCAAAAAAGATAAATTTTCAACGAAAAATGGAATAGTTGAATTTCCAGTTTAAAAAATTAATTTTCCACATAAAAACAAACAAAATTTCAACTAAATTGATGAATGTTTGAATAAAATTATGAATCTACAACTGGAAGAGATTTTCAACCAAAAAGATGAATTTTCAATTATTATTTATATAATATAATTAAATTAAAGAATTTAGTTATTTTGAAAAATTCCTACCAAAAAAGATCAATTTTCAACGAAAAATGGAATAGTTAAATTTTCAGTTAAAAAATTCTTTTTTTCACATAAAAAACAAACAAAATTTCAACAAAATTGATGAATTTTCGAATAAAAGGATGAATATTTAACTGTAAAAATTTAATTTTCAACCCAGAAAGATGAATTTTCAAACAAGAAGATTAATTTTCAAACAAAAAGATTAATTTTATAACAAAAAATACAATTTTTAAACAAACGACATGAATTTTCACGAAATAACTGAATTTTCAAACAAAGAAATTAATTTACAAAAAAATAGTTAAATTTTTAAGGAAGGAAATGTATTTTCAACCATGAAGATTAATTTTATACGAAAAAGACGATTTTTCAACAAAAGACATGAATTCTCAACCAAATAGTTGAATTTTCAATCAAAAAAGATTAATTTTCAACAAAAGTTGTTGAATTTTAAACTAAAAAAGATCAGTTCTCAAGAAAAAATGGAATAGTTAAATTTTCAGTTAAAAAAAATTAATTTTGCACATAAAAAAAAATTTCAACTAAATTCATGAATTTTCAATTAAAATGATGAATCTTCAAATGAAATAGATGAATTTTAATCTAAAAAGGTGAATTTTTAACAACAAAATTTAATCTTCAACCATTTAGTTTTATTTTAAACCCAACAAATTTTCAACTAAATAGTTGAATTTTAAACTAAAAAGATCAGTTCTCAACGAAAAATGGAATAGTTAAATTTTCAGTACAAAAAAAAAAAAAAATTTCAACTAAATTGATGAATTTTCAACTAAAATTATGAATCTTCAACTGGAACAGATTTTCAACCAAAAAGATGAATTTTCACCAAAAATGATGGATTTTTTAACTAAAATTATGAATATTTAACTGTAATAATTTATTTTCAACCCAGAAAGATGAATTTTCAAATAAAAAGATTAATTTTCTACCAAAAAAGACGATTTTTCAACAAAAGACATGAATTCTCAACCAAATAGTTGAATTTTCAATTTAAAAAATTAATTTTCTGCTTAATAAAACAAACAGAATTTCAACTAAATTTATGAATTTTCAACTAAAATGATGAATCTTCAACTGGAACAGATTTTCAACCAAAAAGATTAATTTTATACCAAAAAAGACGATTTTTCAACAAAAGAAATGTATTTTCAACCAAAAAGATTAATTTTCTACAAAAAAAAGACGATTTTTCAACAAGAGACGAATTCTCAACCAAATAGTTGAATTTTAAATTTAAAAAAATCAATTTTCAACCAAGTACTGGAATTTTAAACTAAAAAGATCAGTTCTCAACAAAAAATGGAATAGTTACATTTTCAGTTAAAAAAATTAATTTTTTACTTTAAAAAACAAACAAAATTTCAACTAAATTGATAAATTTTAAACTAGAATGATGAATCTTCAACTGGAACAGATTTTCACCAAAAAGATGAATTTTCACCAAAAATGATGGATTTTTTTTACTAAAATTATGAATATTTAACTGTAATAATTTATCTTTTTACCCAGAAAGATGAATTTTCAAACGAGATTAATTTTCAAACGAAAAGATTCATTTTATACGAAAAAATACGATTTTTCAACAAAAGACGAATTCTCAACCAAATAGTTGAATTTTCAATTGAAAAAGATCAGTTTTTAATAAAATAGTTGAATTTTGAAATAAAAAAGATCAGTTCTCAACGAAAAATGAAATTGGCCGATTTTCAGTTAAAAAAATTAATTTTCCACTTTAAAAACAAACAAAATTTCAACTAAATTGATAAAATTTAAACTAAAATGATGAATCTTCAACTGGAACAGATTTTCAACAAAAAAGATGAATTTTCAAACAAGAAGATTAATTTTCAAACGAAAAGATTAATTTTATACCAAAAAAGACAATTTTTAAACAAACGACATGAATTTTCAACGAAATTACTGAATTTTCGAACAAATAAATTAATTTACAAATAAATAATTTAATTTTGTAAGCAAAGAAATGTATTTTCAACCAAGAAGATTAATTTTCTAAAAAAAAGATGATTTTTCAACAAAAGACATGAATTCTGAACCAAATAGTTGAATTTTCAATTTAAAAAAATCAATTTTCAACCAAGTAGTTGAATTATAAATTAAAAAAGATCAGTTCTCAACGAAAAATGGAATAGTTAAATTTTCAGTTGAAAAAATTAATTTTCCACATAAAAAAACAAACAAAATTTCAACTAAATTCATGAATTTTCAACTAAAATGATGAATCTTCAACTGGAACAGATTTTCAACCAAAAAGATTAATTTTATACCAAAAAAGACCATTTTTCAACAAAAGACATGAATTTTCAACGAAATAATTGAAATTTTCAAACAAAGAAATTAATTTACAAACAAATATTGAAATTTTTAAGCAAAGAAATGTATTTTCAACCAAGAAGATTAATTTTTTACCAAAAAAGACGATTTTTCAACTAAAGACATGAATTCTCAACCAAATAGTTGAATTTTCAATTGAAAAAGATCAGTTTTCAACCAAGTAGTTGAATTTTAAACTAAAAAGATCAGTTCTCAACGAAAAATGGAATAGTTAAATTTTCAGTTAAAAAAATTAATTTTCTACTTAAAAAAATAAACTAAATTTCAACTAAATCGATGAATTTTCAACCAAAAAGATGAATTTCCACCAAAAATGATGGATTTTTAACTAAAATTATGAATATTTAACTGTAATAATTTATTTTTTTATGTAGAAAGATGAATTTTCAAAGAAGAAGATTGATTTTCAAACGAAAAGATTAATTTTATACCAAAAAAAGATGATTTTTCAACAAAGGACAGGAATTTTCAACCAAGTAGTTGAATTTTAAACTAAAAAAGATCAGTTCTCAACGAAAAATGGAATAGTTCAATTTTCAGTTCAAAAATTAATTTTTCGTACAAAAAAAATTGCAACCAAATTGCTGAATTTTCAACTGAAGTGATGCATCATCAACTGAAATAGGATGAATTTTAATCTAAAAAGGTGAATTTTTAACAAAAAAATGTAATCTTCAACCATGTAGTTTTATTTTTAACCAAACAAATTTTCAACCAAATGGTTGAATTTTAAACTAAGAAAGATCAGTTCTCAACGAAGAATGGAATAGTTAAATTTTCAGTTAAAAAAATTTATTTTCCACAGAAAAAACAAACTAAATTTCAACTAAACTGATGAATTTTCAAATAAAATGATGAATCGTCAACTGGAACAGATTTTCAACCAAAAAGATGAATTTCCACCAAAAATGATGGATTTTTTTAACTAAAATTATGAATTTTTAACTGTAATAATTTATTTTTTCACCCAGAAAGATGAATTTTCAAACAAGATTTATTTTCAAACGAAAAGATTCATTTTATACGAAAAAAGACGATTTTTCAACAAAAGACATGAATTCTCTACCAAATAGTTGAATTTTCAATTAAAAAAGATCAATTTTCAACCAAGTGTTGAATTTTAAACTAAAAAAGATCAGTTCTAAACGAAAAATGGAATAGTTCAATTTTTAGTTCAAAAATTAATTTTTCGTAAAAAAAAAAAATTGCAACCAAATTGATGAATTTTCAACTGAAATGATGAATCATCAACTGAAATAGATGAATTTTAATCTAAAAAGATGAATTTTTAAGAAAAAAATTTAAAATAAAAAGATCAGTTCCCAACGAAAAATGGAATAGTTAAATTTTCAGTTAAAAAAATTAATTTTCCACATAAAAAAACAAACAAAATTTCAACTAAATTGATGAATTTTCAACTAAAATGATGAATCTCCAACTGAAACAGATTTTCAACCAAAAAGATAAATTTTCTACCAAAAAAGACGATTTTTCAACAAAAGACATGAATTCTCAACCAAATAGTTGAATTTTCAATATAAAAACAATTTCAACCAAGTAGTTGAATTTTTAACTAAAAAAGATCAGTTCTCAACGAAAAATGGAATAGTTCAATTTTCAGTTCAAAAATTAATTTTCCGTAAAAAAAAAATTTGCAACCAAATTGATGAATTTTAATCTAAAAAGGTCAGTTCTCAACGAAAAATGGAATAGTTAAATTTTCAGTTAAAAAAATTAATTTTCTACTTAAAAAAACCAACTAAATTTCAACTAAAATGATGAATCTTCAACTGGAACAGATTTTCAACCAAAACGATGAATTTCCACCAAAAATGATGGATTTTTTTAACTAAAATTATGAATTTTTAACTGTAATAATTTATTTTTTTACCCAGAAAGGTGAATTTTCAAACGAAAAGATTAATTTTATACGAAAAAGACGATTTTTCAACAAAAGACATGAATTATCAACCAAATAGTTGAATTTTCAATCAAAAAAGATTAATTTTCAACA
>CAKNYM010048564.1:52170-62722 GCA_932195095.1 Andricus curvator
AGGGCTGAAAATTGAAAAAGGGCGGTAAATTACAATGAAAATTGAAAAAGGGCTCGAAATTGAATTGAAAGTTGAAAAACGGCTAAAAGTTGAAAAAAGGGGCACATGGAAATAAAAATTGAAAAAGAGCTCGAAATTGAAATAAAAATTAAAAAAGTACGGCAAATTGAAATGAAAATTGAAGAAGGGCGGCAAATTATAGCGAAAATTGAAAAAGGGTATCAAAATCGTATAAAACTGAATAAAGAGCGGTAAATTGAAATGAAAATTGAAAAAAGGTGGCAAATTATAACGAAACTTGAAAAAGAGTGACAAATTGAAATGAGAATTAAAAAAGTGCGTCAAATAAAAATAAAAATTGAAAAAGGGCTAGAAATCGAAATTAAATTCGAACAAGGGCTGAAAATTGAAAAAGAGCGGTAAATTGAAATGAAAATTGAAAAAGGGCGGCAAGTTATACCGAAAGTTGAAAGAGGGTGGCGAAATAAAATAAAATTAGAAAAAGAGCGGTAAATTGAAATGAAAAAGGAGTGGCAAATTGAAATAAAAATTGAAAAAGAGCTGGAAATTGAAATGAAAATTGAAAAAGTGCGGCAAATTTAAATGAAAATTGAAAAAGGACTCGAAATTGAATGGAAATTTGAAAAAGGGCTGAAAATTGAAAAAGTGCGGCAAATTGAAATGAAAATTGAAAAAGGCCTCGAAATTGAATTGAAAGTTGAAAAAGGGCTAAAAGTTGAAAAAAGGGGCACATGGAAATGATAATTGAAAAGGGGTGGTAACTTGAAATAAAAATTTAAAAAATGCGGCAAATTGAAATAAAAATTGAAAAAGAGTTCGAAATTGAAATGAAAATTGAAAAGAGTGTCAAAATCATATAAAATTGGAAAAAGAGCGGTAAATGGAAATGAAAATAGGAAAAGGGTGGCAAATTATAACAAAAATTGTAAAAGAGTGAGAAATTGTTATAAAAATGAAATAAGTGCGGAAATGAAAATAAAATTTGAAAAAGTGCGGCAAATTGATATTATAATTGAAAAAAGGGGCCGAAATTGAAATGAAAGTTGAAAAAGGGCTGAAAATTGAAAAAAGGGTGGCAAATTGAAATGAAGATTGAAAAGAGGGTGGAAATTGAAATGAAAATTGATCAAATACGGCGAATTGAAATAAAAATTGAAAAATGGCTGGAAATTGAAATGAAAATTTAAAAAACGGCAAATTGAAATGATAATTGAAAAAGGATTCGAAATTGAAATGAAAGCTGAAAAATTGATGAAAGTGGAAAAAGGGCTCGAAATTGAAATGAAATTTGAAAAAGGGCTGAAAATTGAAAAAGAGCAACAAATTGAAATGAAAACTGAAAAGGGGCGGTGAATAAAAATGAAAAAGGGTGTCTAAATAAATTAAAATTGGAAAAAGGGCGGTAAATTCAAATGAAAATTGGAAAAGGGTGGCAAATAGAAATAAAAATTGAAAAAGTGCGGCCAATTGAAATTATAAGTGAAAAAGGACTCGAAATTGAAATGAAAGTTGAAAAAGGGCGACAAATTGAAATGAAGATTGAAAAGGGCTCGAAATTGAAATGAAAATTGAAAAGATGGAAATTAAAAGGAAAATTGTAAAAGAGCGGCAAATTGAAATGAAAATTGGAAAAGGGCGGCACATTGAAATGAAGATTGAAAAGGGGATGGAAATTGAAAGAAAAATTGAAAAAGAGCGACAAATTGAAATGAAAATTGAAAAAGGCCAAAAAATTTAAAAGCTAATGGAAATTGAAAGGAAAATTAAAAAAGAGTGGAAAATTGAAATAAAAATGGAAAAAGGACTGGAAATTGAAATTAAAATTGAAACAGTGCAGCAAATTAAAATGATAATTGAAAAAGGGCTCAAAATTGAAATAAAAGTTGAAAAAGAGCTGTAAATTGAAAGAGAGCGGCAAATTGAAATAAAAATTGAAAACTTGCGGCAAATTGTAATAAAAAAATTGAAAAAGGCTGGAAATTAAAATGAAAATTGAAAAAGGGCTCGAAATTGAAATGAAAGTTAAAAAGGACCTACAGTTGAAAAAGGGCGGCAAATTATAACGAAAATTTGAAAAAGAGTGGTAAATTGAAATGAAAATTGAAAAAGTGCGGCGAATTGATATAAAAATTGAAAAAGGGCTGGAAATTAAAATGAAAATTGAAAAAAGGATGGAAATTAAAAGAAAAATTGAAAAAAAAACGGAAAATTGAAATAAAAGTTGAAAAAGAGCTGTAAATTGAAAGAGAGCGGCAAATTGAAATAAAAATTGAAAACTTGCGGCAAATTGTAATAAAAAATTGAAAAAGGCTGGAAATTGAAATGAAAATTGAAAAAGGGCTCGAAATTGCAATGAAAGTTAAAAAGGACCTACAGTTGAAAAAGGGCGGCAAATTAGAACGAAAATTTGAAAAAGAGTGGTAAATTGAAATGAAACTTGAAAAAGTGCGGCGAATTGATATAAAAATTGAAAAAGGGCTGGAAATTAAAATGAAAATTGAAAAAAGGATGGAAATTGAAAGGAAAATTGAAAAAGAGCGGAAAATTGAAATAAAAATTGAAAAAGGACTGGAAATAGAAATAAAAATTGAAACAGTACAGCAAATTGAAATGATAATTGAAAACGGGCTCGAAATTGAAATAAAAGTTTAAAAAGAGCTATAAATTGAAAAAGAGCGGCAAATTGAAATAAAAACTGAAAACTTGCCGCAAATTGTAATACAAAATTGAAAAGGGCTGGAAATTGAAAAGATAATTGAAAAAGGGCTCAAAATTGAAATAAAAGTTACAAACGACTGACAGTTGAAAAAGGGCGGCAAATTATAACGAAAATTTGAAAAAGAGTGGTAAATTGCAATGAAAATTGAAAAAGTGCGCCCAATTGATATAAAAATTGAAAAAGGGCTGGAAATTGAAATGAAAATTGAACAGAGGATGGAAATTAAAAGGAAAATTGTAAAATAGCTGCAAATTGAAATGAAAATTGGAAAATGGCGGAAAATTGTAGCGAAAATTGAAAAAGGATGGCAAAATAAAATTTGAAACAGGCTGGCAAAATTGAAATAAAAATTAAAAAAGGGGGGCAAATTATAATGAAAATTGAAAAAGAGTGGCAAAATAAAATAAAAATTGAAAAAGAGCGGCAAATTGAAAAATGGCAGAATAGTTGAATTTTTTAAACAAAAAATATAAATTTTCAAAAAAAAGGTAATTTTTAACTAAAATGATGAATTGTCAACAAAAAAAAAGTTAACAAAGTAATTCAAGTCTTAACAAAAAAGTTGCATTTTAAACCAAAAAAGATGATTTTTTAACAAAATAGTTACATTTTCAAACCAAAGAGATTAATTATTAATATAATAATGTTTGAACAAAAAATATTTGTCAGTTAAAAAAAACTTTCAACTAAATTAAAATTTAAGGGAAAAATAATTTTTAATACAAAATAAAAATTTCAAATACCTATTTATTTTTTAAGTTTCATTATTTATTTGCTTTAAGGTTATATAAATATAATTTCCTTAAATTTCTCGAGAAAATTCAAAAAGATTTTGGAAGATTTCACATATTCAAAAAAAAATCTAGAGAATTTTAAAGACATTTTTTTTACAAAAGTTTACACAATTTAAAAAAAATTTTGAGTCGGTTTAAAAGTTACTTAGAACTTGCTAACGCTTGGAAAAAATTTAAAAATATTTTGTAAATTTTCGGAAATCTTTCGAAGATTAAAAATATTTGTAATTTATTGAAAACTTTCGAAATTCATTATTATCGTTTAAACTGACTCGAATTATGCCTCAAATTGGCTTAAATTCTTCGAGATTCGTCTTTGATAATTTTAGGTAATGTTTAAATTTTTTTAATATTCTCTTAAAATTAATTTTTCAAACTTGAAACCTTTTAAAATTAAAAAATGAATCTAAATTTTATTTCAAAATCTTTAAAAAAACACGTTTGGCTTCAAGTTTTTAAAAATCTTGTCAAATTTTAAATATTTTTGACATTTTTTAAAAACTTCTAAATATTTTTTGAAATGATTCGAATTTTTCCTAAAGATTTGAAAAAGTTCTGCAAAGTTAAAAAAATTGCCTCAAAATCTTCTAGATTCTCTTTTGACAAATTTGTCAATATTTCGGAATATTTCGAAAATCTTTTTAAATATTCACTTAAAATAAATTTTGTAAAGTAAAAATTTTTGTATTCTCTTGAAACATTTCAAAAATTTAAAAAAGCTTCTTAATTTTTTATTATAAATATTCAAAAATTAACATTTTGTTTTAAATTTGTTGAAATCTTTCCAAGTTTAAAATTATTTTTGTATCTTTTCAAAACTTCTAAATATCTCTTCAACTTATTCGAATATTTTCTAAAATTTTGTAATCTTGCAAAATTAAAAAAATTTCCTTTACAATCGTCCACATTTTTTCCCCTAAATTGTGGGAATTCACTTTAAATGTTTAAAAATTTTTTAAGATATATTTTTTAAATTACCTCTGGCATCTTTAAAAAAAATTTATTTTCTTCAAACTTCTCAAAATATTTTCAAAACTTCTAAAATTCGTAAATATCTTTTAAAATGACTCGAATTAATTCTAAAATTGTCTTGAAATTTTCCCGATTCATTTTTGATAATTTTAGAAATCCTTCATAATGTTTAAAAAAATCTTTTGAAACATTCTTTCAAAATTAATTTAAAAAAATAAAGAATCACTTTAAATATGCTCAGGAATCTTTAAAAAAAAATTATTATCTTCAAACTTCTCAAAATCTTGAAAAAACTTCAAAATTCTATTTCGAAATCTTCAAAAGTCTACATTTCAAGTTTTTTTGAAATCTTTTCAAATTTTAAATTATTTTTGAAATTTTTTAAAAATTTCTGAATATATTTTTAAATTATTCGAAGTTTACCTAAAACTTTGAAAAAATTCTGCAAAATTAAAATAATTTCCTGAAAATCTTCCAGATTCTTTTTTGACAATTTTGAAAATCTTTTGGAAAGTTTAAAAATCTTTTTAAATATTGTCTTAAAATACATTTTGTAAAATAAAAAATTATTTAGAATTTTCCAAAAAATGCTGAGAAAATTGTTGTATATTTTCAACATTCCGAAAATCTTTTTTAATGTTTTAAAATCTTGTTAAATATTCTCTTCAAATTAATTTTTCAAGATAATCACTTATAAAATATATCTTTTCAAGTTTCAAATTATTTTCGAAATTTAAAAAAACTTTCTAAATATCTTTTAAAATGATTTGATTTTTTTTTTAATTTTGTAATCCTGCAAAATTGAAAAATTTTGCTTTGAAAATATTTTCTTAAAATTATTTTTTCAAAATAAAAAATCAATTTAAATTTTCCCTCGAAACTTAAAAAATTCAACATTTTATTTCAGAATCTTGAAAAATCTACATTTTGTTTAAAATCTCTTGAAATCTTTTCAAATTTCAAATAATTTCTGAACTTTTTTAAAACTTATAAAACTTTGAAATATCTTTTGAAATAATATAAAGTTTTTTAAATATTTTTCAAAATTCTGCTAAAATTAAAAAAAAGGCACTGAATAAGTTAGTTTAATTCAATTTTTTTGTTATATTTTTTATTTATTTGGTAGGCAGTGTAATATTCTACTTATCGTAAAAAGTCCGAAAAATAAAAAAAGTATAAAAATAAGATTGTTAAGTACTCCGGTACTTATAATTATTTACACAAAAAAAAATCTTAAACATGAGAAGATTCGTCTCCATTGTCGGCGGCCATCGCTTCTCGATTTTCGTAGGCCCAAAATCCATGGAATTCTATCAAAATACTGACCATCGTGTCGCCTTGACCACTGAAATAAACACAATTTTTATATTAAAATCTACTAAAAAAAAATGTTAATCAAATAGTTGAATTTTCAACAAAATACATGAATTTTCACCTAAAAAAGATACATTTTCAACTAAAAATATTTAAATTTTCCACTAAAATTTTTTTTTTCAACTATATAGTTGAACTTATAATCAAATAGTTTAATTTTCAACAAAATACATGAATTTTCACCTGAAAAAGATAAATTTTTAACACAAAATATTTAAATTTTCAACTAAAAAAAATGTTTTCAACCAAATAGATGAAATTATAATCAAATAATTGAATTTTCAACCGAAAACATGAATTATCAACCAAGAAGATTCATTTTTTATAAAAACAGAGGAATTTTCAACAAAATACATGAATTTTCACCTAAAAAGATAAATTTTCAATCAAATAGTTGAATTTTCAACTAAAAAAAAAATTTCTTTAACCAAATATTTGAATTTTCAATTTAAAAAGATAAATTTTCCACCAAAAATTGAATAGTTAAATTTTCAGTTAACGAATTAATTTTTATCAGAAAAAAAAAATTATTTTCATCAAAACAATGAAGTTTTCTACCAAAAAGATGAAATTGAAATAAAAATTGGACAAGGATCGCAAATTATAACGAAAATTGCGAGATTAATTTTATACCAAAAGAGAAATTTTTTTTAAAAAAGTATGAATTTTCAATTGATAAAGGAATAGTTTTAATTTCATTTAAAGCAAAATAATTTTCAACAAAAAACGTTAAGAATTTTCAACCAAAAAGATGAATTTTCAAACAAGAAGATAAATTTTCTACCAAAAAAGACAAATTTTTAACAAAATACATGAATTTTCAATCAAATAGTTGTAGTTTCAACTAAAAATGGTTAATTTACAATTAAAAATGGAATAGATACATTTTCAGTTAAACAAATTAATTTTTAACCAAAAAAAGAGCGAATTTAAAAAAAAATAGTTTAATTTTTCATCCAAATATTTTCATTTTCAATCAAAAAGATTAATTTTCAAGTAAGACGATTAATTTTCTACCAAAAACACAATTTTTTAACAAAATACATGAATTTTTAACCAAACACTTGAATTTTCAACTAAAAAAGATAATTTTACAATAAAAAAATTGAAGTCAAAATTTTCAGTTGAAAAAAAAATAATTTTCTACGCAAAAACAAAACGAATTTTTAACAAAATTGTTAAATTTTTCAGCAAGAAGAAGATAATTTTCTACCATAAAAAAGACAAATTTTTAACAAAATATATGAATTTTCAACTAAAAAAAAAATTACAATAAAAAATGGAACAGTTACATTTTCAGTTAAGTAAATTAATTTTTAACAAACAAAAAAACGAATTTCCAAAATAATACTCGTAGTTCAATGTTTCATTAAAATATTTATATTTTTAACAAAATAGTTGAATTTTTGACTAAAAAAAGGGAATTTAAAAAAGATAGTGCAATTTTTCACCACAATATTTTAATTTTCAAAAAAACAGTTCATTTTTCAACCAAAAAGATGAATTTTCAAGCAAGAATCTAAATTTTTTACTAAAAAAATTAAATTTCAGGAAAATACATGAATTTTCACGTAAACAAGATTAATTTTCAAGTAAGAAGATTAATTTTTTACCAAAAAAAATTTATTTTTAACAAAATAGTGAAATTTTCAGTTAAAGAAAATAATTTTCCACAAAAAGAATTTATCAAGCTAGAAGAATAACTTTCTACAAAAAAAAATTAACAAAATACATGAATTTTCAACCAAATAGTTGAATTTTCAACTAAAAAAGATAAATTGATATCAAAAATGAAACAGTTAAATTTTCAGTTAAACAAATAATTTTTAAACGAAAAAAAGTGAATTTTGAAAAAATAGTTTATTTTTTCACCAAAATAATTCAATTTTCAACCAAAACGATTAATTTTCAAGTAAGAAGATTAATTTTTTATAAAAAAAGACGAATTTTTAACAGAATTCATTAATTTTCAATAAAATAGTTCATTTTTAAACCAAAATCATGAATTTTCAACGAAAAAGATTGATTTTGTACCAAAAAGACGGATTTTTTAACAAAAAAGTTAAATTTTCAGTTAAAGAAAATAATGTTCAACCCAAAAAAAAAAAAATTTCAACTTGAAGAATAATTTTTTTAAATAAAAATTTTTAAAAACAAAATACAGGAATTTTCAACTGAAAAAGATACATTTTCAACCCAAAATATTTAGATGCTAAACTAAAAAAAAATTTTCAACGAAATAGATGAACTTATAATCAAATAGTTGAATTTTCAAACCAAAATTTTCAACCGAAAACATGAATTATCAACCAAGAAGATTCATTTTTTACCAAAAAAAAAAACAAATTTGCACCAGAAAAAAAATTTCAAACTAAAATATTAAAATTTTCAACTAAAAAAATTGTTTTCAACCAAATAGATGAACTTACAATCAAAAAGTTGAATTTTCAACAAAATACATGAATTTTCACCTAAAAAAGATAAATTTTAAACCAAAAATATTTAAATTTTAAACTAAAAAAATTTTTTCAACAAAATAGATGAACTTATAATCAAATAGTTGAATTTTCAACGGAAAACATGAATTATCAACCAAGAAGATTAATTTTTTACCAAAAGAGACGAATTTTCGACAAAATATATGAATTTTCACCTGGAAAAACAATTTCAACTAAAAATATTTAAATTTTCAACTAAACAAAATGTCAACCAAATAGATGAACTTATAATCAAATAGTTGAATTTTCAACAAAATACATGAATTTTCACCTAAGAAAGATACATTTTCAACACAAAATATTTAAATTTTCAACTAAAAAATTTGTTTTCAACCAAATAGATGAATTTATAATCAAATAGTTGAATTTTCAACTAAAAAAGATACATTTTAAACCCAAAATATTTAGATTTTCAACTAAATACATGAATTTTCACCTAAAAAGAGAAATTTTCAATCAAATAGTTGAATTTTTCACCAAAATATTTCAGGTTGCAACCAAAACGATTAATTTTCAAGTAAGAAGATTAATTTTTTATAAAAAAACAACAGAATTTCAAGAAAATACATATATTTTCAACCAAAAATTACGTTTTCCCAAAATCATTGAATTTCCTACAAAGTCCATTAATTTTTCAGGAAATAGTTGAATTTTTAATGAAAATTATGATTTTTCAACGAAGAAGATTGATTTTGTACCAAGAAGACGAATTTTTAACAAAAAAGTTAAATTTTCAGTTAAAGAAAATAATGTTCAACCAAAAAAAAAAAAAAATTTAACTTGGAGAATAATTTTCTAAAATAAAATTTTTTAAAAACAAAATACATGAATTTTCAACTAAAATAGATACTATAAAAATGGAGCAGTTAAACTTGCAGTTAAACAAATTAATTTTTAACCAAAAAAAGTGAATTTTGAAAAAATAGTTCAATTTTTCACCAAAATATTTCGATTTTCAACCAAAAAGATTCATTTTCAAGTAAGAAGATTAATTTTTTATAAAAAAAAGACGAATTTTTAACAGAATACATGAATTTTCAATATAATAGTTCATTTTTAAACCAAAAAGATGAAAATTCAGGCCAGAATTTTAATTTTGTACCAAAAAACGGAATTTCAAGAAAATACATGAATTTTCAACAAAAAATTACTTTTTCCAAAAATCATTGAATTTCCTATAAAATGGATTATTTTTTCAGGAAATAGTTGAATTTTCAACCAAAATCATGAATTTTCAACCAGAAATACTTCCAATTATCTGGATTAAAAATGGGTTACCCCGCATTAGAACTGGATTTCTCCAGATTAAAAAAGATTACAAGAGTTGTTTCCCCTTAATTTTCAGTTGAAAAAAAAACAATTTCTACGCAAAAACAAAACGAATTTAAAAAAATGTAATACGTATAAAAAAACTATTAAAAAAATTATATATAAATTATTTATATAAAAAAATTACTATTTATAATTACGAATTTTTAACAAAATATTGAAATTTTCAGTTAGAGAAAATAATTTTCAAACAAAAATTATATATATAAAAAATTACCATTTATGATTACGAATTTTTAACAAAATAGTGAAATTTTCAGTTAAAGAAAATAATTTTCAATAAAAAAAAAGAATTATCAAGCTAGAAAAATAATTTTCTACAAAAAAATGAACAAAATACATGAATTTTCAACTATGAACGATGAATTTATAATCAAACAAGGAACAGTTAAATTTTCAGTTAAACAAATTAATTTCTAACCAAAAAAAGTGAATTTTGAAAGAAATAGTTCAATTTTTCACCAAAATATTTCAATTTTCAATCAAAACGATTAATTTTCAAGTAAGAAGATTAATTTTTTATTAAAAAAATACGAATTTTTAACAGAATACATGAATTTTCAATAAAATAATTCATTTTTAAACGAAAAAGATGAAAATTCAGGCAAGAATTTTAATTTTGTGCCAAAAAAAAAAAACGGAATTTCAAGAAAATACATATAATTTCATCCAAAAAATTACGTTTTCCCAAAATTGTTGAATTTCCTATAAAGTGGAATAATTTTCCAGGAAATAGTTGAATTTTCAACAAAAATCATTAATTTTCAACGAAGAACATTGATTTTGTACCAAAAAGACGAATTTTTAACAAAAAAGCTAAATTTTCGGTTAAAAAAAATAATGTT
>CAKNYM010048565.1:0-85809 GCA_932195095.1 Andricus curvator
GCGTCGCCTAGAGTAAGAGCACCCTGAATAGCTTGGCTTAAGAACTTTTTTCCGCACTAGATACACTGGGTGGTTTCCACGGTCCGAGGACCGGGAGGGACTGACTTAAGTGCTAACGCAGGGCCTTTTTATAGTGGAGCAACGCAGTAGAGGAAATCGTGCCGCCTATGTCACTCTCGCCCAAGTCTCTTTTCCTCTCCTTCTATCGGGGAAGATGGAGAGGTTAGGTGCGTAGGGGAAGATTGAGTTGCGTCATCTTTGCTGTGCGTAGGATATTAGAGCGACAAATTCAGCGACAGTCCCAAACTCTTGCCTCCCTATAACTAGTTCTAATTTCTATCGGCAAAACAAGTGACTGAGAGAGGGAATAAATGTATTGGGTTAAGATAATTTTAGTTTATATTATTACATTGATTTCCTCATAATTTTACCGCTTAGGCGCGTATGACATCATGTTAAGATTCAGGCCAAGGGTCTCGGCCACCTGCTCTGCGGCTCTGTCAAGGAATGCTCCTTTGCCAATCATCTTATCACTCCTGACCATATTTAGGAGAAGATCTCTTTCATTTTCGACGATGTAAGCTGTACCCAGAATAATTCAGTTACAAAGACATTGACGATGTAGAAGTCCGCGTCCGCATTTAGGGCGTGGGATGTACAATCACGGAACGGACAAATTGACAGGCAAGCTCATCTCCACGAGCTCAGGATACCCGGCAACGCCAGTAATTCGTCCTCGCTTCAAATGAATCTTGGCGAACTTGTCCAAGCCAAAGTCCATACCAATCTCTCTTGTGTAAATAGAAGACAGCTCATAGTATCGCCCTGAAAGACGCCCCTCTAGATAATTTCCAGATGTGATAGTGAATCTAGTTTTCCGAAGGGGACTGAATCTCTCTATAAATCTCAATATGTGTGGATGAACCTCCAAGCTTTCCAACAGACAGATGATAAGTCTATGACAGGTTGAGTCGAAAGCTTTCCGGTAGCCAATACAGACCATTGACAGGCAGTGCTGGTGGACTACTCCGTCTTTGCAGACGCACCTCTCAATTAGCATGTTCTCTCGGCAGCCTGCTATACCTTTTTTCGAGCCACGTTGTTCGTATATCTCTGCTCATACAGGCCCAATTCTCCGAACAATTGTGCCTTTCAGGATTGTTTTAAAGATCTTATACAACGTGTTTAGACAAGTTATTGACCTGTAGTTCCCTGGGTTGGACAAATCGAATTTCTTCGGTAGGGTCACAGGACGTCCTAACACCAACTACTGCGGAATGAGCGTCTCCGACTTCACATATGAGGTCAAGATGCGGGCCAGATATTGATGTGTAGAAGTAAAGTTCTTCCACCAGAAGTTCTTGACACCATCTGGTCCTGCAGCGGAGAAGTTCTTCATGCCTCTGAGTGCTTCCTTCACCCCTTCGGCAGTGATTCTCTCAGATTTTATGAGACTGTCGCAAAGCTCCTCGAAGCGAATGATATGCTCAGTTTCTTTCTTCAATTTCAGTGGTATGATCTGTAAACCTCTCTCCAAAAAGTCTCTACCTGGTCGGGCTTGGGTGGATTTTTGACAGGAACAGGGAGATAAAGAGGCGCGATGGGTCAGCGTGTCTCAAAATCGTAGAACTTTTGATAGTAATGACCTAGAGGGATAGCACTTTTTTTTAATTAAAGATAAATTCTTAGTGAATATAGAAAAAATATACAGATATATAAATAATAAATAAATTTTGATCTTGAAAATCTGTGTTGAAGTTAGCAATTTGTTTTTCGTTTATCGATTACTACGGTCGTATAAATATCATGTTTTCTGTTACTCATATGTTTTTAAATAGATTTTTGCATGCTGATTCCAAATCCGGCCTGTAAATTAATATAGAACTGCAGGATTCTGAGAAAAATGCGATTGTATCTGCTATTTTAATCCTCGAAGGAATGCATTATTTCTATCGAAGCAAATTTAATTATTCGGAGCATTCAAAGGTTTCTGCAATCGCTGATTTCAAATCCGAAGTAAAAATGTCAAATTTCAAAGTGGCGATTCATAATTGTAAAAAAAAACGATTTGACTAAAAATTGCTACACGTGTGTTTTTTGGGTCGCTGATTTCAAATCCGAAGTCAAAATATCAAAATTAAAAATAATGAATCCAATATAGCGGATCATAATTGTAAAAATAAAACCAATTTGACTACAAATTATTGCTATGGAGGGGTTTTTCGAGTATTATGGGTATTTATTTTTTCTAAAAATCGTTGGATCAAAAAATTGTTCAACTGTAAAAAAAATGATAATCTGAAGTAAATAGTTATTTCTGTTTGACAGTCTCACTACAAAGGTAGTTTGTTGTAAGTTAAGTTAGATTACAAAACCAAGTATTGTTAGTGATTTCAATCAAACACACAGGCATGCGCACGCTCGACACAAGAGCGCGCGCGAACACACACACACGACCACACATACTCATTTAAGCATGGAGTAACTAAGTTATTTTTCAAACTTCGATTTGATGTTTTTTTAGACTATTTATGCTCTCTTTTCATGAAATATATTTTTTAAATAAATCAAATTATTTAAAATTATGTAAAGAACTTTAAATGTAAATCCTTTCTTAATTCAAAGGGCTTATGCGCTCAATTATAATCAAATTGAAATTAATTTGACTCAGTAAATAAAAATATTTCAGTATGAAGATTAAAAAAACTAGTGATTATAAGAAACGGGGTCGTCCATGTAGTGTAGCCAAATGAAAAAGATGCCTCAACAGCAACTATTCACAGACGAGCTGAAGCAAATTTTAATTATACAGAAAAAGATGTCCGTGATCTTGAATGAGGCGCTAAAATCGGCAAAAATATTTCATGTAACGCACATAGCACGCAATATTAGATCCGCCATTTCAAATCTTGACATTTTGACTTCAGATGTGAAATCAGCGACTCGAAAAATCCCAGTGCAGCAATTTTTAGTCAAAATGGTTTTATTTTTACAATTGAGATCCACCATGTTGGACCCGACATTTTTACTTTGGATATAAAATCAGCGACCTGAAAAACCCCCGTGTAGCAATGTTTAGGCAAATCGGTTTTGTTTTTACAATTCTGATCCGCCATATTAGATTTATCATTTTGAATATTGATATTTCGACTTCGGATTTAAAATCAGCGACCCGAAAAACACCCGTGTAGCAATTTTTAGTCAAATATGTTTGTTTTAAATTATGATCCGCCATATTGGATTAACCATTTCGAATTTTGACAATTCGAGTTCAGATTTTAAATTAATGACCCGAAAAAGCCCCGAGTAACAATTTTTAGTGAAATCGGTTAAATTTTTACAATTATGTTCCGCCATACTGCATTTGTCAGCTCTCGAGAATGTTTTTAAGATTCCTTTCAAAGTAATGGTTATAAGTGATAAAACTGTGAGTCCAATCTAAAAATTCATCTGCAAGGCCTCTGAAGACTACTAATTCGCTCTTTGTTCCTGTTATTATTACGCTTTTCCACCGAGAGACCTACACCCTAAAATTTTATTACTTGAGACTTGAGGTCAAATAACTCCAAGATTGAATAAATTGGTTCATAACTTATTATTCAAAATTTAATTTAAAAAAGGAGTTGTATTTTTACATGTTAAACGCAATAAGAGGAACAATTGATTGTTGATATCTGAAAAATTACTCTACAGCAAAACAAAAAAATAGGTATTTTTTAAATTTGCCTAGGCTATACAAATTTCCATTCGCCCGTCAAAATGTAAACAATCGCTATTTTGCACTATTATATATATATATATATATATATATATATATATATATATATATATATAAGGGTTAAACAACCACCGCAGGGTCCCACTGAGAGTTACTGCCGTCTAAAAAATGACACTGGCTCCCAGTAGAACCGCGGTAGATCACACTTATGGCCACGTCTCACAACCGTGAGATGGGTGGTCACAGGGCACGATGAAATAACAACGACATATATACATATATGTGTCGTAGGCATTAAGCCAAATACGGCATTAGGCCTAATGCCCGGGCAATAGTCCTAATGCCGGCACGGAGCGGAGACGAATCTACCTGCGTCGACCTTTCTTTCGTCTAATTCCCTGAATCCAAGGTGGCACTTAGTCGATTGCATGCTCTAACGGCTTAATGCCCATAGAGAGAAAAGTTAAATGATATCAAAATGTATCACGAGTATTGAAGAGTCTTTTGTGGTATAGGCTTTGAGTATCTAGAACATAATCAAGAAACGATCAAAGTAACTTTAACTACTATAAGTCATACTTGAACAAGAGTAACTTCTTTATGTAACGCGTATGCAAGGATCCAAAAAACGAATAAGCGAATGAAGGATTTCGACCAAGGAATGCAAAATGTCATATTTATGTCAGGTCAACCCAACACAATAAAACGCAGTTTGTTTGATTTCATCGGCGATATATCAAAAACTTTATTTGGTACCTTAGACGAAAAATACGCTCAATATTATAATGAAGAACTAGACAAACTTTGGTCGGATAATTTAGAACTGAGAAGTAATTCAAAATATCAAGCAGCGCAAAGCAACTTATACCCACTTCTGAAACTGACCTGTTAAATATGAAAAACTTAGGAAAAATTAGTATATAAAAGAGAACCCATCCTGATTATTTAACGCAAACCAGACAGCTGTTTAATTGAAATTATGACTCAAATAAAGACAGAAAGTTGCCAAACTCAAGTAATGAAATTAATAAACACTCTATGGATACAGTTACATAAGGAGTAATCAGGATTGGTTAGCTACGGCACCTGCGGAAGAAATTTTGCACATATTGTGCAGTAATAATTATGTCTGTGGTTTTCATATAAAGCGTTCCTTCATATTAAATTTTGATAGTGAATGTACTGCGACTACGACTTTAGTAATACTGAGACCAAGCACTTAAATAGATAGTCATATAGAATTGAATAAAATACTGAGTGCGAAAATAGAAGTAGATGTATTTAAAGTCCTGAAAAACTAAAGACTCTAGGACCTACTATTAAAGATTCAAATGAAAGAGTAGAGTTAATAGCTGAACGGAAAAGATCATTAACGTGGACGGAAAAGGCTTATTCTTGGTTAATTATTGCAGGATCTACTGCATTGGGAATAATTGATTTTTTAAAAGCCTATAAGTTAGGGATGCCAACGGCGATACCACGCTGAAAACACCAGTTCTCGTAAGATCACTGAAGTTAAGCATTGTTGGGGGCGATTAGTATTTGGATGGGTGACCGTTCAGGAATACTGCGTGCTGTTGGCCCGTCGTGGGTGTGGTGGGCCCACATTGGTAGTAAATATCCACCTAGAAACACTACCCGAATCGGGTAGTGAGGCAATGAACTTTCGAGTTCGAACTGCTAATCAATGTATGTATGTATAAGTTAGGGATTGTAAGAGCATTAATTAATACTTTTAAAATGTTAATTGGAAACTGTTCCTATACACATTGTAGGTTCGGGAATAATGGACCTACCAGACATGTTACCGAGGTGCAACTGGAGACGAATGCCTCTAGAATGCTCTCTCTTGCATCTTGCATTGTCAGCGATATGCGTCCGCAGATTAATACACGGTAACACGTACGCTACCGTGTGAACCGATGCGACAAAAGGTTAGTGATAGTCCTAACGAGCGAACCGGCAGGTCGTACTGCTTAATAGCGCAGTCGGGTATTTTATGTAGAATTTTAGTATTCAATAAAGTGAGAAATGGAAATGGTTAATTTCTATTTCTAAAATTAAATAAACTTAAATTCAGTTATTTACGAATCCATTCTTCCAAACGCCTGACACGTTTTACGCAATCAAAAGAAACTAACTATAGAGTATCAAAACACATATGTAATAAGTGTCTGTTTAACATTTTATTGTTATTCTGATCCCCCCAAAAAACATTCCAAATGGAAATTGGGGAAGGTGAGGAAAAAGCGTTCGCCCCACATAGGAAAACTAACAAAAAAGAACCAAATCTCCCGCATGCGCTCAAATGAGGCTAACTTTGCAGGACAATGATTCGCGGTAGGTTTCTTAAAAAAAAAACGAGAAAAAAAGCAACAAAAATAAAAAACAATACAATTTTTTTTAATATACTCCCCATGATCCAGTTTTAAAGTAAATTGTCCTGGGAAATTCCGACGGAAAAAATGAAAGCATAAATAAATTTTACTGTACATGTAATTTCATTCTTGTCTCTCTGGAGTTGTACATTTCAAGTCACTCACCTTCCCGCTTTTTATGAAGAGCAACGTTTTTGATGTCGATTTGTCGTTTGATTAAATTATAAATCAAGAAAATGAATTTGTTGCAAATACAACCGTTTTTGCCCTGTAGAAACACCCACAACTAGTATTGTCATAAATTTCCTATGTGGTGGAATTAGAACAACATTTTATTAGGCTAATAATGGCCAATTCAAGATTTAATTGACAAAAGCATCGTTCGTCATAAAAAGCGGGAAGGTGAATAACTCGAAATGGCCAAGTCCAGAGTGACGAGAATGTAACGACATGTAGAGTAAAATCTATTCCTGCCTTCATTTTTTCTGTCGGGGTTTCCCAGGACCATTTACTTTAAAAATGGATCATGCGGAGTATATATATTTTTCTTTTTTTTCTTGTTTTTTATTTTCTTTGTTGCGTTTTTTCTTGTTTTTTTTTCCTGCCGTAAATCATTGTCCTACAAAGTAAGCCTCATTTGAGCGCATGCGGGATATTTGGTTCTTTTTTGTTAGTTTTCCTATGGGGGGCGAACTTTTTTTGGGGCGAAGGCTTTTTGGGGGCGAACGCTTTTTCCTCACCTTCCCCAATTTCCATTTGGAATGATTTTTGGGTGGATCTGGATATTTTTTGGTAATACTACACTGTGATGTCACAAATTATACACAGATTATATGTTAAGACACATCTTAAAAGGATTTCTAGGTCAATTTTAGTATGATATTGCAATATAGAGCCGATGTTTTTCCCTCGAAACGATATATTCACGCAGCGTTTCATGGAAGTAGCATACAATCATGAAGTACATGTACATGTTACAAAGTATTTTTATTTCAATGATATATTTTTATTAATTATATGTAGTCATAAAAATTTATAATTTTAATCATCACAAATAAACATAATGATTCAGGGATATATAAGAATTTGAATGGGACGAAGTTCCCGCTAAAATGATAATAAGTGAAAAAAATTAAAGGCTGATATTTTCTTACAAAAAAAATCACGCGACTAATAATTGTTGCGAGTATGGTCTGGTAATTGGTCGCTTTTTTCTCACCTTCGATGAACTTCCGCTAACCATGATTTATTAATGTGAATAATCATTAAATAGTATATTATTCACCTAGGGTGAGACGAGGGGCTTTTCCGACGAGTGTATGTTTTCAGTACATTTCGTAGGTGAGCACGTAGCGCGAGTCGGAGACGAGTACTGAAAACGTACACAAGTCGAGAAAGTGCCTCTCCCAAATGGATGATTTCCGACATTTCTTGAAATACGGTCATGATTTCAGTCCATAATAGATTTTGAATGAAGAAGCATGAAATTTATTTTAACTGATTCCAAATTATCACATATTCCGTAACAAAATTGCTGGAAATTTTTGGTAATTTACGGTAATTTTAGAGGTGATTTATGGTAACTTACCATGAATTGCCCCAAATTCAATTAAAACTTGTCTTCAAATTTGCGGAAATTTATGGAAATTTCCTGTTATTTATGGTCAGTTTACAGGCAAATGTGTTAATTTACCATAGATTACCCAAAATTCATTAAAAAAAATTTCCGGAAATTTATAAAAATTTTCGGTTATTTAAGGTAATCTTACAGGTAATTTATGTGAACTTAAGATAAATTACCCAAAAATCAATAAAATTTTTGTGTATAAATTTCCGGAAATTTTCGTTAATTTACGGTAATTTGATCAGTTATGTATGGTAACTTTCCTCAAATAACCGCATAATTCTATTATCTGCAACCAACATTTACTCACAGTTTTTATGGTGAGTGGGCTGATAATCGTAAAATGCGCGCTCATAAATCTATAATTTTCATTATTCACCTCTGATGTCACTTTTCAGTCCCTAGGGAGTAAGAAGTACAGCTTTAGCCCCTCTTCATAGGCGTCGAAAAAGGCTGAAATCATGCAATTGTCATAGTATATTGTACATCGAGTGGGAGAGTAGGCGATTCCAGACGAGTGTGAAGTTTGAAGTTTTTGCGCGAGCGCAGCGAGCTCGGCAATCACATGAGTCGAATCGCCGTCTTCCATAAGGCGCACATGAAACTTTGCCCATCGCGGGTGTTGGACAAAAAAGTATATTTAAATTTGAATTGTATGAAAATCCCGCGTAAATAGATAGTTTTAGTCGGTAACAAAAATGGGTGTGTTACCGACTGTCGATAGTTCCTTAACAAAAAAATATTGAAGAATTTTCTTAAGAGACATCACTCGATCCCGTTATCGTATTCTTGATAATAATATAATCGCAATGTTTAGCAATAAACAAACTAGTGCATCTGATGGGAAACATCGCGAAAACGTCAAATCTACCCTTATTTTAAGGATTTGAGTTCGCAATAGAAAGATATGAGGGAAACAAAATTCTCCTAGCGAACGAATCGTAATAATTTTCGTAAGTATGGTCTGGTAGTTCTTTTCCTCACCTTCGGTCAACTACCGCTGACCATGATATTCGTTTAATTAATGAAATATACTTTTACAAAATAATAAGAATAATGATTTCATGTCACATATTTAAAAAGGCTTTTATATAACACGTGCATAAATACGGCCGTTTTTCATACCTGTGGTGGGAACTTGATGAAGTTCCCCTTTTTTAGTCCCCTTGGACAGCAGCACTTAAAGTCGGTTCCACAGACATGATAAACACAGCGATATTCATGTATTTGTTATATTAAATGTCGTATTCATCATTGGCAAAGGGGACTTTGTTGACTCGTGCATGTTTTCAGTACTAATCTCCTGTGAAAAAAGATCTTCTCCTTCGCTCCGCTGGGAATCGAACCATAGGTCTTCCAATTGCCATGCCGGTCGGGTGATCTTACGTCTAAGCTACTGGAGAGATAGTCAGAAGAATATTTTTTCACAGATATACCACACGGCAAGGTTTTCTGTAATACGAGTCATGTGATTTAAGAAAGCGGTATTATCATCGGAGATGGCAATGGACGATCAGATGAAGATAAATACTTATGACATTACGTGAAAATAGAAATGGACACTACCGATCTAAGATACCCCTCAAATTTAGAATTTTTTCGTTTTCTAAAATTTTAATATTGAATTTTATCTGTGAAAAAAGATCTTCTCCTTCGCTCCGCTGGGAATCGAACCACAGGTCTTCCAACTGTAGGTCGGGTGCTCTTACCAATAAGCTACTGGAGAGATCGAAAGAAGAATCTTTTTTCACAGGTATGCCATACGGCAAGGTTTTCTATAATACGATTCATAAGATTTAAGAAATCTGTCTTATCATCGGGGATGGTAAATTCTGATCAGATGAAGATACTTATGACTTATCTTCTTTTCTTCATCTTACTTTTCTTAAATCTTATGACTCGTATTACAGAAAACCTTGCCGTACGGCATACCTGTGAAAAAAGACTCTTCGTTCGATCTCTCCAGTAGCTCAGTGGTAAGAGCACCCGACCGGCAATCGGAAGACCTGTGATTCGATTCCCAGCGGAGTGAAGGAGAAGATCTTTTCTCACAGATAAAATTCAATATTATGCGATCATCATTATAAAAGTTATCAACAATTTAAAAAAATTACTTTAATAATGAGGTGTGTCTTTTTTCGCGATTCCAACGATACTAAATATGTTAATAATTTATTTGATGTTGTTATTCTTGGTTGAGTGACCTTCAGGTTTCATTGGTAATTAAATAGTTTCCGTCCAATGCTCATTCTCCTTGAAGGTTTCTCTCTGTTTTTGAGTTTCGTGCGCTATCCTTTTCGTTAGAATGGGGGGTCAGGTAGTAGCGTGAAGCTTCTTTCGTTGAACAGGCTCGGACCTTTTTCCTGGCAGTTTAGCATCAACCAAGGTGCATGCAAGTGTAGCCATTGTTTTTGTTTGAACAGGTTAGACTCAAGTGTGATTTTCTAGATATTTCACGTACTTGAGTCCTTTAATTTAAAGCCAGTGTTTCTTTCATTTTTCGATTCCCTGTTCAGTGATTTCCCGGCTCGATCATCTTCTGGTGTTGTGGGAAGTGACGAGTCGGATGACGTATTACTTCCGGTCGCATCTGGATCGATCGTTCACCGAACGAACCGAGCGGTCGTCGCTTCCGGAGGCTACATCTTTGCTAATTTTCTAAAACAACCAAAAACTGTTTTTGGATACGAAGGGAATGCCTTGTTGGATGGGTTCGGGGACTCATATCTCGGATTACATTGACAAAGTATTCAGTAGTTAATTATAATCACAGTGATAAATTGTCTTGCATTCTGTTTGATTGATTTTAATCTGACCAGATGTGATTCCTTCGCTGCTCCACGCCAGTCCGTCATTAATTCACTAACAGTTGCGGTTAACGGTGTTTTTCAAAATCACAACCGAAATGGTGCACGTTAAATTATGAATTTAGCCATTTACTAAAAAATGAAAATGTTCTTTAATTTATAAAGTAGATAATTTCTTGTAATTTGTATTAATAATAATTTTTAATATATTATTTCAGTGATATAAATGATTTTGAACGGAAAAAGAATGAATATTTAATCATGAAAATGTCGTTACCAATACGGACGATACAATATTTTCTTGATCTAAGAAAATACTTCTTGTCTCAAGAAATTGTACTAGATTAACTACTTTGAAGAAACTTGATTTTCTTCATTTAGGTACATTTTATTGAGACTGGGAAAATTTTCTTGGATCATGAAAATTTGGTATCTTCGGTATTCGTACCGAAATTATATCTTTATTTATTTTTAATTTTTAATGTTCATCTTCGAAACCTGTAAAAAATGAACCTAAATTGAAGGACTTTTTAAATACATGACATAAAATCATTATTCTTATTATTTTGTGAAAGTATATTTCATTAATTAGATGGCAGTAAAAAAAAAGTTTTATAGCCATTTCATATGTGTTTTAATACTCTAATTGCCTTAGAAGAGTAAGAATTTTAGAAGATTGGTTGAGTATTCTTCTGAGTACCTCAATAAACCAGGCACTTGGACGCTTGGTAAAGATTTCGTCCCAAATTCTTCTCAACACCGGCAGTCAGCTGACTGCCTAGTACTTCTAAACACACGCACACACGCCTACACACACAGGCGCGCGCACACATAATTTAATCTGTAAAGATTTAATTTAGTTATAATTATGTATAGTTGTTGGCTGAATCTTTGTGCCATTGCTCCTTGATAAAAATAGAGAAATTAACATCTTAGTATAATGTTACGAAACGTTTCGGGCATTGAGAATAACAAAATTAATTTTCAAATTAATTTTGGTTACGTTCAACAACTCCTGCGAGGACAGTGACGGACTTTTGGGATACGTCAGGCAGGAAAAAATAATATTCTTTTCGGGACTGTCTAACAATTAAACTTGCTTTTTATTCTTAGTTATTGACTATTAGCCTTAGATCGCAGCCATTGATTTCTCATTAAAGGAAATGCTGAAACCGCATTGTGTCCATAAACTGACTAATGAAATTAAAATGATAATCCTTATAAAACAAAAATTATATGTTTTAAGATTAAGATATATAAAGATAAATATAAAATATGAAGATAAAATATAAGAATGAACCAAATCAGTGAAGCCTTATTTATGTATAGAGAATTTTTGCTTTTATAGTTAATTAGCTTATTTCATGAATAATATCCATTTATAATAAATACAAAAAATTTTAAGAATTATTATTATGTACTTTCAACATATAAAATTCTAATTCTAGCAAATTTGGTTTTGATTCATTTCAGGCCATCGATCCTGGTTTTACCGAGTCTTATGTTCTGGAGGAGTGGATCCTGATGATCCTCACAATGTAATTGATAATCCTGAACACGGCTGTATGAGCTGGTTTAGGGATTACTTGGGCGTTGCTTTAAATTTGAAATCAGTGAAAGCTTTAGTTGTCATCGTATTTGTGCTATATTTGGCTGGAGCATGTTACGGATTGACTAAAATTAACGAAGGTTTAGATAGACGCAAGCTCTCAAAGGAGGATTCGTATTCTGTAACATTTTACGATCTGCAGGATTTGTACTTTCGAGAGTTTCCCTACAGAGTGCAGGTAAATACTTAATAATATTTCAACATTATGTAATCTTTTATTCACACTAAATCCCAAGGCGTCAAATTACGATTTAAAAGCGGATTCGGTGCAGTGGGAAAAACAGCTGACATCTACATAACTACTGTATTGAAAGTTACAACTACTTTCACATCTTCCTACGTAAATATCAATTATTTTTCCTACTTCAACGAATTGATCAATTTTTGGATCAAAATTTGACGCCTTGGAATTTACTGTGCTCTGAAAATAACAATAAATATGGTAATAAACTAAAACTAATATGTATAATAATAACAAAATAAGATAATAATAAAATATATAAAATGATATATAAGTAATATATTATTATTAATAGATATTATTAATAGATAAAATAATGTGGCGTAGGGATGTGGCGACCCCACCGCCCGAGAGCTTCGCCTCTTGCAGTCAGCCACGTTGCTTTGGGCTAACTCCCCAATGCAATGAATTATGCGGTTACGACACCAGTCTCGCGCAGTGCCACCCACAATAGGCCTCTCTCGGATGGAGGCCATGGTTCAGTTAGGAGTGGCAATAGGACCGAACCGAGGCGACGTCCAGGCAATGGCCCCGGACAAACGCGAGAACATCGATTTAAATGGTCGGAACAACTCAGGAGGGACATCCTTACCTGTTGGCAAAGAAGCTCACCGGCGCGAAGAGGATTCATGCAGAGGTTACATGACCCTTGGGTCAATATGCACCCAGAATATGCTCATCAAACGCCTCAGAATTTAAGAGATCAGATATCCTTTTTGCGAAAAAACGGATATGAAGCTCTTTATCAACAAGAAGAAGATCAATATCCTCCAGCGGACATTCCAACCGTTCCAGCAAGACCACCTTTGCAGATAGCCGATAATGCCAACATGAGAAGTAAGAGATCTATCCACCAAAAAGTCTTTCTCAGGATGGACAAATTATCTGAAGCTAACACTGCTCTCCCCGATTTGCTCCCCGAAGATGTTAATCTCTGGAATCTGAACTGTGTAGTTTACGAGAAGGCTGTCTCCTTGCTTAGCGACAATAAAAGTGACGATACTTCAGTACGTCTGAGTAAGGCTTGCGAGCGTATTGCACAGCTTCAGTTCAAAATTGAAACGGCGAGACGGCATGCATCAAATATTCAGTGCGTGATTAGCTACATAACATTAAATAAAAAATTCACTCCAAAAGTTAGGGCACTTTGCTCGAAACTTAAGAAAAGCAAATCACACGCTGACCAAGTGTAAACTGTTGACCATCAAGTAGCACTGGACGCAAGAAATAAGATCTCTTTCAACAACGAAACAGCGCCTTGAACGGCGAGTAAAGTGGATTCAGGAAAATTCCACCTTTTCTACTCTGTCTTCCCGTCTGGTCAATAAAACGTCCCGTGCCGTTAAAAAGCCGCCTCGTCGAGAAGAGATTGAAGTATTCTGGGAGCAAGTATATGGAGATACTTATCAGCTAAATGAAGACGCTTCAGATATATCACTCTTTCGTAACTTTTGCCAAAGGCAAAGGTTACAAGGTCCACAGAAAGAGCGTTCACTAATTACTGCTGAAGAAGTGAAGAAAGTTATCGCTAGAACTAAGAACTTTTCAGCGCCAGGGCCAGATAAAATCAACAACTTTTGGTGGAAGAAGTTTACTTCTACGCACCAACATCTAGCTCGTATATTTACTACTTTCTTAAACGGAGAACAACCCGTCCCGCAGTGGCTAGTGGAAGGACGCACGGTATTGATCACTAAGACCGGAGATTTGTCAAGTCCAAAGAACTACAAGCCCATAGCTTGTTTAAACACCAGCTACAAGCTATTCACTGGCAACCTCAAAGAGAGGATATTAACATCTATCGAGCCGGTATGGAGTGCAATAGTTGAACAACGTGGATGCAAGAGAGGTCTGGCAGGTTGCAGGGAGAACCTGTTAATAGACAGGTGTATTACCCAGGACTCGATCAGGTATTGACGCAATCTGTCCATGGCTTGGATTGACTACCGTAAGGCATTCGATATCACGAACCATGAGCTACTTATTAAGCTCCTTGAGTGCCTGGAGGTGCATCAAAAAATAGTGAGATGCATAAAAGAGCTTATGCTCTTGTGGCGGACAAGATATGTCATAACATCTGACAAAACACAAGTGACTACAGGCTATATCACATATAAGAGGAGACTCTAAGTCCGATACTTTTCTGCATCTCCCTCTTGCCTCTATCTATTGTGCTCCGAGGCAAAAGCTCTGGATACCTATGTGGCCCGCCGAACAAAAGAGAATATAAGGTCAATCACCTTTTATACATGGACGACCTTAAACTCTTTGCTTCCTCGAAAGAGGACCTTAACATCCTCGTGGAGGCGGTAAATAGGTACTCTCAAGCGATTGGCATGAGCTTCGGACTGGACAATTGTTCCTGCGTCCACCTACAACAACGAAGACTAGAAACTACATCATCGCGCCTTGATCAGGATGTTCAACTCATAGGCGGAAATACCATTCAACATCTTGTTATTGGAGAAACATATGTGACGCTAACCGACAAAAGGAACCTACTAGGCAAAAGTGAAATTTTACAGGGCAAGCTATTGAAGAAATCCCGAGCTCGAGACAGCGAAGCGGAGATGAAGTCGCAGAGGGGAATTTTGACCCCCACACAGTTCGACCGAGTTTCCCCACTCTCTTCTTCTCCCGTTCTCGCTCCGGCAATCGAGTCCAAGTTCTCTCGTCTATTTTCCTGCGCTGCAGAATTTTCGTTAATTTTTTTTTAAACTTAGAAAAAAATGGGCACTGGATCTCCTTCCAGATGGAAGATGTCTTTGTAAGACGCTATGACTTTTCATAAATTTTCGCGGATCTCCTATTCTATGTGTTGAAGCCTAGTTTTATCTCGTAAATCTGTTAGTCGATGTCCAATAGTTGCTTCCTTCTGAGTAACAGTTGCCCTATGTACTTCCCTTATATTCTGGATAGGTTCGTATTTCGGTACTTTAATCAGTGTGGGGTTCCTGTCATAGTTGTAATATGGGACTATTAGTTGACTATCTTTGATTCAGTAAATCCCGTCCGGCATGTTGGAGTTATCATCAATGAATACTTCTTGGTCAGGTTCATCAATGCTTATTCTGTTGATTCGAGCTGTACTGCCACTCATGAAACGTCCATCATCATGTAGAGGTAATTTTTTGTTTTCTAGGATTAGATATTGCGGCGTAATCGAATATCTTGAATATTGGTTAAAAAAGGATAACCCTATGATTCCGACTTCTGGCAAAGGAAAATCATCATCTACTATCTGAAAAAGATTGTTTTTCCCAAAGTAATGAATTTAAGTGGCATAATGTGAGTAGTGACGGTCCTTTCCCATGAAGAAATATTTTTTCATGGGGAATACCTTAACTTCCTTTTGCACATTGTTTTCCTTAATGAGGTTAATCGCTGCACCAGGGTCGACCAGTAAGCTGTAAATCAATCCATTTGAGTGTTTACCCCTGATGGATAATAATCTGCCGCTGATATTTGAAATTCTGCATTCTCCTCGTGGTCTAGTTGTTCGTTTATTTCTTCGGGACTCATTTCTTGAAATTCTAAATAATTCTGGCCGTCCTCTTGGTTCTCGATTTCCTGGATATTCCTCACGGGGTTTTGTGGGGGTTGATTTTGGAACTGTCCTGGCTGAAAATTCTGCGTTTTAGTATAGCACTGTGCTGCTAAATTTCCGAGTCTTCCGCACGTATGGCAATTTAACTGCATTCTTTGTTGAGCGGCATTTTTTGAATTCGGTATAGCAGTTCGGGATACTTGGTTTCCGGTAGCCTGTGCTTAGTAAGGTTTTACCGAAAGTACACCACTGCGCATCGGGGCCCGAGGGTGCATCCGCATAGGCGGCTGTATTGGTGGGCGTACTGATTGAGATTCTTTTAACCAGATCTCCATCTTTGCAGCCTGATTCTGGGCCTCGCATAGGCTCTTTGGTTTTTGGGCTTTAACTTGCAGTCCAATTTCTCTTCTCAAATTAAGCATATATCTTTTGAGGGATTCTTTTTCTTCTATCTGGATAGCAATCTTTCTCTCCATGCTATTTGTGTGTTCTGATTGCACTGCATATTTTACTTCGTTTACGGCCTGTATAAAACTCCCGTTGAAACTTTGTTTTGTTTCTGTAGGACCTTGTCTGCATGTTTCTAATTTAGATCTAAGAGCTGAAACTGAACCTGTCAGATTTAAATTTTTTCTTAGGGCATCAAAAAGCGTGTTAAAATTGGTAATTTCTAAGTACCTAATTGCCCTTTCTGCATTTTGTGTGATCCTTTCTGCTAAAACGAAGTCTAACAGCAAGTCGGGTTGAGAGCACCTGTCTCGTGCCCTTTTTACTGATTGTATAAAGTTTTCTATTCCCATGTCATCCTGCCCGGTTATAGTCTTTATGGTTCTTATTATTTCCTTAGCGGGAATAGTACCAGAAGGGGGCTGTCTCAGAGCCACGGGGGGTTGAGCTCTCGGCAGTCTCACTGTTTCACGTGCTTCGTTCACGTTGCTTTCAATAGCATTGGTAGGGATGGCACTAGGCGATCTTATTGGCACGAGGGGTCGATTTTCTTGTCGTTCGCGTGATTCCTCCGCTCTGTTCTCATTCTCGTTTCCTTCCGCGTTACTTTCTTCGTCCGCGTTGTACTCCTCATTCTCATCGTTTATTTCCACGTTACTTTTTATTTTCGAATGATTAACGGATTCTATTTCGTGTTCCTCATCATTATCGGAAGTGATAAGTGTTACTACATCCTCCAAAACTGCCATCCTAGACAGGATTAGGTCGAGTTTATCGTCTGTAGTGAGCAAGCTCATGTGGTCCGATCTGTGAGTATGGGTATTCGGAAAAGTGTTGTCTGAACTATCGGTCTCGGATTGTGTATCGTAATTTGTGGATAAGTTTTCCCTATAGGCGTGAAACGCCAGCGTGTATAATTTTTCCTAATTGCAAGTGTCGCGTGTAAATGGTGTCGCGACCGCGTTACAATTTTCGTGTTGTTAAATTTGTCATAATCCTCACTTGTGGCAGAGCTAGCGAGCACGCGTAGTATACCAACGATTCCCTATATACAAATTTTTATTTATTTTTTTTCTTATCTTTGGTTCACCTCAACTTCACTTGGACTTTACCTTAAATTTGCGTACTTAAAATGATTTGTTTGACGACTGAAAAGAAGACTGAAACTCTATCTAATTTATAACTACTAGCCTTTTTGTTTTCTTCCGGCGACGGCTGCAAACGGGAGGTGGTAGTTGTCTGCGTTGTCCTAGTCTGCTTGGATGTGCTCGGTGACGTATCTCCAACTTGGCTGCGTGATTACTGCTAAACTGCTATGCTGTTTCCCTTCCCTCGTCTTCTTCTGAGTCTCACTGTGCTGTTTCACAACGTTCCTTGTTTTACGCACTTTCCGTAGAGAAGTCCGGAGTCCTTTCTGGGAGAACCGTAGTTCTCAAGATTGTATTCGAGGTTCGAAACGAAGATAGGATCTTTTGATTCCTTGTAATGCCGTAGGTAATTCTTCAAAGGATTGTTTGCCACTATCCTGGCAGGATCGCTAATTTGAAACAGGGTGAGGGTAATGAGTTCACTTTGTAATCTTTTTAACCGTGAAGGTATTCTTTATTTTGTCTGATAGTTTCCAAGACGATACAACTTTGGCTAAGGGAGGCCGAAAGACTGCCGAACGTCCCTCATGCTACATGTCGCCTAAGCCGGTCCTACAATATATTGTGGAGGGGGTTCCAAGGATAGCGCCAGACTAAACCTGACTTTCCACATTCTTCTACAGTAGATTTCCCAAATTCTTATAAGTCCCTTACATATGTTTCAACGAACGTAATCTTGTATATTATATAATTATGTCACGTGTCCTCTCTCTTTCTTTTCCACGTCCTCTCCCACCTGCTCGTACAAACAACTTTCTCCGGCGGCGGTCAGATTCTATACGTTAGGTGGAAGAGGATGGAATTCCCCAAGTAGGAGATACCCGTGTTTATTGCAAAAAGTATAAACACCGTAAAAGAGTATTGAGTTCATGAATTAGCAACAACTTTATAAAAAACATAAATTATTATGAAACATATGAAGAGCACAAAGTAAACCGTACTATACATCTTTCTGAAAATCCACTTGAACCGAGTCAATTCTCATATTTTCCTTCAACTTTTGATAAAAATGATATGTTTCATATCTTAAACAGGTGCCACAGTAGGGAAAAAGGACTTTTTTGGGACGAAAATTAGCCAACACCTCGAATCTCAACGGATCAGAGTTTTTTTTTAAATACTCAGGTAGGATCGTGCTTCAATTTAGTACTGCACGTTTAAATAAAATGTATTAACTTATTTAACTTGAACTAGCACTAAATATTAACAATAGTTAATAGTTTAAACTAGCCTTATACACAAATTCACTTATTTGGCATTTCTATGCATAGAAAAGTTTTCTTTTCTGCGGAATCGTTTCTTTTCGTATGAAGAACAAAAATTGTATACAATACTAGACTGCCGTCCAACAACATTTGTCAATTGTATAAACAATGTTTATAAACAAATTCACTCATTTGGTCTTCCTATGCATAAACTTGTGCACAATAGACTGCCACCAAACAACATTTGTCATTGTTATAAATAATTCCTATAAGCATATTCACATTTTTGGCATTTCTATCCATAGAAAATTTTTATTTTCTGCGAAATCATTTTTTTTATCTGAAGAACAAAAATTGTATACAATAGACTGCCATGCAAACAATGTCTGTCATTGGTCTAAACAATATTTATAAAAAAATTCACTTATTTGTTATTTCTATGCACATTAAATTTCTATGCAAAAAACCTGTGCACAGTAGACTGCCAGCAAACAACATTTGTCATTGTTATAAATAATTTCTATAAACAAATTCACTTATTTCGAATTTCTATCCATAGAAATTTTTTTTCATCTGAAGAACAACTCTTGTGCACAATTGTCTCCCATTCAACAACATTTTTCATTGTTATAAATAATAATTAGATATTATAAAAAATTCACTTATTAGTCTGTGACTGATATTGGTTAAATTGCTATGAAAACTCATTCCATAGCTGCTCATTCCATGGCAACTCATTCCATGGCAACTCATTCCATCATTCAAGGCTGCATGCATGTAAGAGGTTTCATTTTTTCTTGCCTCTTATTTATTTTTTTTGTACTTTTAGGGAGTTTATTATTTTTTACTTTTTTAATTCCACCTTTTTTTTAAATACTTTTGACCCGGTTCCATTCACATTACTTCGACCCAAAGGTGCGAACACCGTGAATTTGTCTTTTAAAACGTTTAAAAAAAAAAACATTTTTAATTTTTGAAAAATCAAAATATTCAATTTTTCTCGAAAACGAAGCTAGATGTGAGAAAAAGTTACGAAAGCATAATTGTTCTTTGGTAAAATTGCGACAAAAAGACCGTCTTAATAATTGAATCTCACTCCGCTTCCTTGAAAAAATTTATTTTTCGGTTTCGTTATATATTTTTTTTCTTATTTCTTGTTCTCGATATAATTATTTTAAGTAGGAAATCTAAGAATGCATTGATACCCATATTTTGTTAAAAATAAAAACATTTTATTACACGAAGAAACTATTAGTTGTAGAATTTGGTATTATAATATTTATTTTTACAGGAGTTCGATGGCAATATAGGATATAGTCGAGAAATTAGTATTAATTGCCACAGAGATACGAAGGAATACTTTTTCCATATCAATTATAACTATACTCCAAACTTAATAATTGACATTTAGAGTTGGAAGCACTAATATTTTCGATAGCAAATTGAAGTTAGGAAAAAGTGATATTCACAGAATAAATAATAACACCGTAGTTGCAATAACCAGCAGTTTAAATCACAGAAGTTGCAAAATAGGTTAGAAAAGTTACCATTTTCACTAGGAAAGTGCAATGAGAGGAAAAATACTTGAATATAGTGCTTTGCATGAATTCCCATTCAAAATAGGTAATTCACTGCCGAAATGGCATCATATGCGTCGAGGTTCGTCAGGATGATCAAGCCTCTAAATCTCATAATTTGTTTTACCACAGGAAAAAGTCTGCGTTCTGCTGCACCGGAGACAGAGCCACTGAACGCGTCCGCGTGTTGCGGATAGAGGGTCCCTGTACCAAGGGTTTCTATTGAATATGGTTACAATAATGAATAAGCACTCGCGGACAATTGTACAGGGTAGCCCCCGACGTAATAACTTCCAAGCGGAGGTATAACAACCGTGGCGAAAGCTGAATGACATCTGGGTTAGGTGTCTTAAAAGGTGACTCTGGAATACCGGGCGACCTCTCAGAGTATGCAGCTTTATCCTTGCATGCGGGGTTCTACAAGGATGGACGAACCCTTTCCCTAGGAACTTGTGGGAAGAATAATGATAACACCAAACATAGTTGTAAGTGCGGGTCAAAACAATCAAAAGCGTAGGGCTCACGAAAATGGGTCGGACAACATTGTTGACTAACCTAGAGTTGGAGGAATCAATCAAGACAGAGTCAATACGATTGACCGTCAAGATCCCAATACTTTTGAGTGGACGGATCGACTTGCTGGACTTGCTGGAGTACTATGATACCAGTATGGACCCTGAGAGACAAGGTTACATGGCGCGACTGCGTGCTCTGTGGTGCTACAAGGACCCAGAGCTCTCGCACTTTTCACATCAACTTCTGCGAAACCGTGACGATGACCTCTGTAAAAGGGGTTATATAAGCGGAGCGCCTACTCCACCGCAGCCAGAACAAGCCGGCAACAGAGAAAGAGAGGCGACACTGAGACCAACCGCGGGCAAGCATCCAATAGAGGAAGAGCGATGCTTTAGGACTAGAAAAAACATCAACATCCAGGTTTCTCTCAAGACCAAAGATCTGGCTGAACTGGATGACGCGCTTATTGGAGATTTTTCAGAAGAGTCCGAACTCTAGACCCTCAAGTGTAGTGGGTATGATGCAGCGACAAATTTGGCGGATGCAAACCGCAAAACAAAACCAACGGCTGATCACAAGACGAAAAAACGAATGCATCAACTTATCACAAAAATAGGCTAGGCAAGACAGTACGCGTCCCGCATTCAGTGTTTGATTGACTATATAACATCTGGCAGGAATTTTCCTTTCAGAGTCAGATAGTTCGCACGTGAACTGCGAGTCTATCATCATACACTCAACAAGTCAAAGCTGCTGACCATCAGGCAGATTATTGTCGAGAAAACGGGTGCTATATGACGCTAGAAGAAGTATACCACGAGTTTTCCAAGATCCTCCAGTTACTGTCGGCTACCCGCCCAAACCAGAGGAGGTCAAGGCATTTTTGAGAGAAGTCTACAAAGTCCAGCATCCACTGAATGAAGACACAAAGAACATAAATAGATTCAAAGAGCGGTGCAGTTCCGTCATAACACCTGAGGAGGGAAGCCCACCTTTCACAGCCGAGGAGGTGAAAAAAGTATTAAGAGGCATGACGAACTATTCCGCTCCTAGAGCAGATGGTATCAAGTTCTTCTGGTTGAAGAAGTTTTCTTCAACCCACCAGCATCTGGCTCGCATTTTCACCTCATATCTAAAGTCGGAAGAGTCTATTCCGGAGTGGTTGGTGGAAGGACGCACAGTACTCCTCCCGGAGATGAGCAACTTGTCTGACTCTAAACATTACAGGCCAATAACTTATTCGGACAATCGGACCTCTGTGGCGAGAGATGTTCGAGCAACGCCGCTCGATGAAAGGCGTAGCAAGATGTCGAGAGAACCTGGAAAACATCTTCTGACAAATAACAACGTCACCTTTCAGAGAGGCACTCTCAGGGCGACAACCTGAGCCCTCTCCTCTTTTGCCTCACATCATTTCCACTATCTCTCGCAGTTCGCTATTCCCAAGGCAAACGCTGATATCAAAATCATAAGGTCATTCATGTATTTTACATAGATGATCTCAAGATCTATGTTAGAAATCCAGAGCAACTAAATCTAGCTCTGAAGATTGTCGAGGAGTACACTCGTAACATTGGAATGCTCTCCGATGCAGATACAAACGTCTTATCCGACAGATTTGGTCCTCCGATCTGTCGGCGAGGAACAAAATATCTGCAACGAACATGCTTGCCGTCCTGGCAGTACTCTATTCCTTTGAAGTGGTTCCATGGACGAAGGACAAGCTCAGATCCCTCGAAATCGGGTCAACAAAGGCTATACACATGAACAAAAGCATACACCTTAAGTCGTCTGTTCCGCGACTTTACATCTCACGCCGGTGGTGGTCGCGGTATACTGAATCTCAAATGTCTTCAGAACAGGATCATTCTGGGTACAGCACATGGTCGTAAATGGACGAAACCCTTTTCTCAAAATGGTTACCAAAGACGAAGAAGTGGACAAATGAGCGTTTCTGTGCAAAGCAGCGGAGGAGGCTGCTAAAACACTTGGCCTTGACTTCAATATCAAGGGTGAGCAAAATTCATCAAACATTATCCATCTCGAGTACTCACTCCTGAAGGCCCGAATCAAAAAAGCACGGAAGAAAAACTTCCGCGAACAGTTCCTCGATAAGAGTATGCACGACATCTTCCACAGAAATGTGAAGGATCAGTCGATGTCGTAGGAACTAACGTTTGCTTTCCTCAAATCACCCGGATTGAATTCGGGCACGGAGGATTTTATTTAGGCGTATCAATATCGTGTCACTTCCACTCTAGCATACCGTCGCCACATTTTGAGCCAAGAAATTTCCGATGTTAGCTGCAGAGCGTGTCATGCAAACCCCGAGCACTTAGGACACATACTGTCTAGTTGTCCGACTCATGCGGGAACGACGTACATCCAAAGACACAATGCAGCACTAAGAGTACTTTTTGCAACACCCATCTCAAAAGTTGACGTTTTCATGCTTCTAAATTGTGCCTAAAGGACCTTATTTGAGCAGACTGTGTGCGAACAAGTATCGCGCATGCGCAGTTTGAAGATGGCTTACTTTAGGCACTGGTGAAAAAGCTGTGCATGCGCACTTTCGAGATGAGGTATTTTTAGACACTAACAACTTTTTCGGACGGGCGTTGCAAAAAATAGCGTGTAATACAAATGCGCATAGGTGATTGGTAACTCGTAACACTCGCACACAATCACCTATTTTGCGCACTTGTATCACAAATATCTATTGTAACTATCTCTGTAACTCTTATGGCATTAGTCCTGATATCGCTGTCTTTCAAAATATTGATTTTACAGAAATTTGAAGTGGATAAAAAGTGTACAAATTTGCAAGATGAATGCGAGAGTCATGTTAAATTTGATGAAAAAAATGTTATTTTGTGTATTTTCCATATTGTTTTTTCCAATTTCATGATTTTTTAAAACAAATTTAATAAACAAATGCATTAATCAGGAACTTGTCGACAGAAAAATTCGTTTTTTTCGATGTCAACGTTTTTTACAAAAATTCCAGAATAATGCATTTTTTTAGTAACTTTTTTTAAAAAATCATAAGGATAATCAACAAATTATGAATTTTGCTAAAATTATCATAAAGTTCCTAATTAAAAAATTGACGTAAAAGAAACGAATTTTTCTGTCAAAAAATGCCTGATTAATGCATTTGTTTATCAAATTTGTTTATAATATAAACAATTATAATCTTAGGAGAAATTTTTTTTATTATAATATTGTTTTCATTCAAATTTCTTGCAATATAACTTTAAAAAAAATTTAAAATTATGGATAATCGTAGAAAAAATTCTTTCAACAAATAATTTCCTTATAAAAAATAGTTTTGTTTATTATATAATATTGGAACATCTTTAACTAATTTTACTTCATGCAACTTAGGCACCAGGAACATCAAATAGAAAAAATGGCCATTTTTTCGTCATATTTGTTTAGTTGTAAAGAGATTAAAAGCCTAATTTAAAAATGAGCCTCGGCAACTCTTTCAAAAATCTTATCAGCTTTTCTTTCAATTTTTTTGTCCAAATCAGTCAATATTTGTGGGCTGTACGTTATTTTGAACCAAAAAAGTCATTTTTTTTTCTACTGTCGACGGCGCGCGATAAAACTCAGTCAACATGATACCGGGTTCGAGAATTTTCAAGGCACCCATATTTCTTCGTGTTGTCTCCTACCTCGATTAAAAAAAAATTTAATATCCGTCATTACGCAAGTTCAATGACGAAACTAACCCCCTTTGCGCCCGGTCAACACGGGTTGGGCACCGATTAAGGGCAGGCACTCATATATTTCCAATGAGTGCTCGATGCCGCCAATCACGTGATTTACTTTTCTTTTAATTCCGCGATCATGCTAATTTTGAGGGAAAATAGATTTTTCAATAATTAATTAAGGTACGCCGGTTCAGGATTTGCTTGGTCAGCATGGCGGTTCGTTGTTACCCTACATGCAAACTATCATTCCTAATTTTTTTTATCAATATCCGCGATGACGCAAGGTTCAGTGTCGCTGCCTCTTAGACTATTTGTGAATCCTCTCAAATTATAGAAAAAACCAAGACGAATTTAGAGGCTTACATTTAAAATCACTTTTCTTTATGAATTTGTGAAATATTGTATATTTAAGCTTGAACGCCGTTTGTGAAAAACTAAATATACTCCGATTTGTCTCATGTGTGTGCAGTAATCTTTTTGCATACTTGAGAAAAAATATCAAGTTGCAACGTAATTTTTTTAAGGTTGATGTTTTTTGAACTCAAAGAAACTTCTTTTCCACATAGTTCCAATTGCGATTTCCATCATTTTGTTTTTTTCGACCCACCCTAATTGACATTCGTCACATCTTCGAGTGCATAAAGTTAAGAATAAAACTGTTTTCGTTGAACATATTATTCACTATACTAATAGAGGCTAAAACTGATGGGCAGCGTCGTGGGAGAGGAAAGTCATTAAAATGGGTTGTATGCACTTTGTAATAAAACATTTTAAATAAGTTGTAAATAAACAAGAATGTATTCTAAGGAGTTAAAAGTAGAAGATACAGGAATTACACTGTTCGCGCGGTTGCACTGGATTGCATTTCTCTGTTCGGCGTATCGCTCGTGATCTAGCACACTGTTGATTCTCGATCGTCCAGCCGCACACTGAGTCGACCTTCGCAGGACTCCCGAAAACTCACACACACAACGATGTCGTTCTTATCGCTTGCTTATATTAACGCACTTACTATTAGTTTCCGTCACACTAAAATATTTATTAATAATTCGTACAATTCGCGCAGAGAATTCTCGGTCGCTATCAATGCCTAGTTCAATATTTCTATATTGTCTAATTCTAGATCATTGATCTTTCCTTTCGCAGTTCTTTACATACGGGAAAGTATAAAAGAAATTGTTCACTACTTTATTTTTATTATTGTTATATTGAGCTTATCAAAGGCTTTTTTCAGGTTAAAAAATGCAGAGAAAACTTTTTTGTTTACTCTAAAACTTTTTTCTGTGATCTGTCTCAAGCTAAATATCTGATCTGTAAATGATATTTCTGGCATAAATCCACATTGGTCTTCCCAGATCTTTTCTTCTGTTATTTTCATGATTTTAGGAAAAAGTATTTTTGAAAATATTTTGCCTGCGGTACTTAGTAGGCTGATAGCCCTATAATTATTGCAGTCACCTTTATCAACCCATCACCGCTCTTAAGAGTTTCAGCGGTAATATCATCCATACCAGCAGCCTTACCATTCTTTAAGGTCCTAATTATAGCTCAAATTTTAGAGGTACAGATTCCTTCAACGGGATTTTCTACCGAATCTTCTTCCATGTAGCAGTTGTTCTGTTCCATAGCTTCACCTCCATATAATTTTTGTAACAATCACTCATACAGTCTTTTGATTTGTCCATATCCCATACCATTTTACCTTCGTTATTCCTAATTTCGACTTATTATGTATCACTACTTCTTTTCCTAATCTCCTTGACCCATTTCCAAAATAAATTCTTATTTCCTGCAAAACCATTTTGCATTCTCTCATCTTCTTCTGCTTTGATCTTACGCTTGCTTCCTTTAACTAGTATTTTCACTTTTCTGTTCTTATCCTTATAATCATTTTATAGTCTAATTCTCTCGTCATTGCCGAAGCCTGTATTATTCAACTTTCTTAGATACGTTTGCTTCTTCTCGTTAACATTCACGCGAATGTCATCATTCCAGACATACTAACTTTGTTACAGAGGAAAAATTATGAGAAAAAAATCGAACGGTCGACCGTTACGGAATGTTCCGCAAGCCTAATCCCTTTTTCAGCTCATTTAGGGCTAACGATACGGAAAATTCCGTAATACTAGCTCTAGCGCAATACATGACCGCTTATTTTTACGGAAAATTCCGTAATAGTAGTCAGTGTCAAGAAAATTGAAGAAATGTTAAGACCAAATAGTTTGAACAAACCTTGGACGTATTATTTTCCAGTAAAATAGGAATGCCTTTTAGAATTTTCATACTAAAAGTGTAAATACTTCATGTGCTTATTCGGGAAACAATTTTTTTTCGATTATGTCTCAGGATATGTCTTGGGATATCTGCAGAATACTGTATACGAATTTTTGGGATTATATTGTTCCTTTTACTCCCAACAAAGACATTTTTTCAAATATTTCAGAAAGTAAATCTTTGGAAACTCTATAATGTCATAAATACTTCACTACTAATATTGTGTTTCCTCTTATACATTTAAATACTCATAATTTGTCACACAACTCTATATAAAAAATATCTATTTTTCTACACTGAGAGACCCAAGTCTTCAATTCTTTATTCATAAAAAGCCGTTCAAAACGTATCACTTTTTTCTGACAATTTGTCCCCCCCCCCTGGAACGCTTTTTAATAGTATGTGTATGTCACTTTAAAATTAGGGTAATGCTTGAAGTGACCCCCTCCCCCACTAAAAGCGATACTCATTTTTTGAAGGGCCTCTAACTGCGTTTTCATTTTTCATATAGTTGCATTTCAGTTTGGGGATTAAGGTGACATTGAGAAAATTGTTACATTCTCATCCTAATGAGAAGGTATTAGTTTTATGTAAAATTTGACTAAGCTGGTTTTCATCAAATCTCCACGTTCTGAGACCCCCTGAGTCAGAAAAAACTATTTTTACGAAGGTGTCTGTCTGTATGTATGCCTGTATGTCTGTATGTCTGTATGTCTGTATGTATGCCTGTATGTCTGTCTGTATCCTGTAGGCACGATAACTTTCTGAAGACTAACCATATTGGATTGAGCTTGTGCACACGTTTTCAAGACATAAAAAGAAAGGACGAGTTCGTTAGCCAGTTATTTTAGATGTTAAAATTCAAAAAGTTGGAGCATCTTTAAAATTTTTTAAACATTTTTTTTTCGCGACTTGAAAATTCTATAAACGGCTATTTGTAGTACTTGAAAAGTCGAACAATTTATTTCCACAACTTTTTTTGATAAAAAGAAAATTATCAAAGTTATAGCGTTTTCAAAATCCAAAAAAACAAACAAAAATGAACATTATAGAGGAACATGGGGCAAAATGACGACAAGGGCAAAACGGGACAATGATTATATCTTCTCTGTGGCGTGACGCCATCTACTGGAAATTGTAGGAACTTCGTCTTGAGTCGTTCACGAGATTTCTCATGTCAATTTGTTATAATTTTGTTGTTATTTTCCAAGTTATGAGACGCATTGATCGTTTTCGTGCCCAGTTATAATTTTTACTAATTTTCAACTACACGTAAGTAATACAAATGTTTGTTTAATTGGAATTGCTTCAGCACCATTCCTTTGTGCACCTAATAGCCCTTCTTTTGCTTCAGGGCGTTTTTGATTGGGAGTGTTATCACGATTTTTGGGAGTCATATTGGAGAAAGTACTTTGGGGGCCGGGGCAGAACGGGAAACCGCGCGCGATGTAATAGAGCGCACATTGCTTTCGATTTCTGCCGAATGCAGATATCGAAGGTATTTTTCGATCGAACAGTGGGTCCAATGCAGTTCGTGCGACAATTGGGCTCATTAGTCTTGCGCAGAATTCAACAGTGAGAACGGAGACGAAATTCACGTCTGCGTATTTTGTAAGGCCTGATTTTGGTCATTTTAATATAAAAAATGGACAATAAAACTTGTTAAAACAAGTTCTTCTAACTGTATTACTTATTTGTTTAGTCTTTTTTAATTAATTTTTTTCATAATACATTTTATTTTTTATTTAACAAAGCGTCCCGTTTTGCCCCTAGCACGGGGCAAAACGGGATGAAAAACCTTTTTTCAAAAATCAATAAAAAATAGTAGAACATGGCATTTTTTCAATGCGAAAACAAAAATTTCTAGCACATTATTAGTTGTTTAACTTTAAGGCACCTATAGTGTTGAATGTGGAAATGAAATATTTTAGTATGAGAAAAAAAATCCTAAAGCAAAATCGTCCCGTTTTGCCCCATGTTTCCCTAAGCCAAACAACGAACGATATAAAAAAAAGTCCAGAAAAGAAAAACGTTGCTTTTTGAAAGCCCTACTAGATTATCATAACAACTTTTTGAATTCTTTTGAAAAATCAAAAATTCTAATTTTGATCGTACAAAAAATAATGAAGAATCAAAATTTCCATTTTGCGGTCAAAGTATGCAAGATACAAAAAAAACATGAAAAGACAAAAATTGTGCACCGAAAAAAGATCTACAAATTTGTTAACAATTACTTTTTGATAGGACGCGTAGTTTTTGTTTCATTCGTGAAAAACAACATTAAAAATAAAAGAAATATTAAATTTTTGGACAAACAACACAAGCTATGAAAGAAAATGAATGGACAGAAGTTGCTCATCAAAAAAGAGATACCAATTTGTCATCAGTAATTTTTTGATAAGACGCGTAGTTTTTGTTTTAATTGTGATAACGCTTTTTAAAAAATGAAACATTCCATTCGCCAGCCAAACTATGTAAAATATGAAAAACAAGGAGATGTGAAAAAAGGTGTAAAAAAATTAAAACTTTTAAAAGACTTACAAAATCGCCTTTTTTATTAGGAAATTTATTGTAATTATCCTTGCGTGCAGGTTTATATTGATCGTTTGTATTAAAAAGATTCTTCATATTGGTGCTATTATTAACTATAGGAGTCAGAAATAAATACTTAGATTTGATTACAAATCAAGAGACCTTTTAACCCAAGTGGGGGTTACTTTTTAACAAAATATCGAGCGCGAGTATTGTCATGAGAATGTGTTCCTTAAGGCCGATAGAGCCTTAAGTAAATAATTAATTTCTTCTTCAAATAAAATCAAAACAAATTCAATAATCTCTTTAAAAATGGATGTGTTCCGACAGTCTTTTAATATTTGCAACTCTGCATATGCATTACACTGTAAACTGCATCGAGCACGAAGTGCGAGGACTGAAAGTAGCCGAGCGCGTAGGGCGAGGTAAATACCATATCGAGCGCGAAGCGCGAGAACCAACAGTCGCGCGGTCATACGTTAAACTTTATGCAACTTTTTGTGAAGTTTCAAATATTCTTGCGATCTTTTCTAAAATTTAGGAAAATTATACGGAAGATTCTCTCAACGCATTGGTACTTTAATCCTCAAACTGAAACGCAGTAAGGTAAATGTGGGATGTATTATGGATTTCAAATGCATGACAGTATGACAGACTATATTAAACATAATTGAAACTTACAAAATGGGTTTTATCGAATAAAATAGGTATTCCAAAGTGTGACTATTCTATTAATTACTCATTATCTCGTCGGTATGCAAACTTAAACAAGTCTTTTAATTATTATTTCAAAAATCATTTACCGAAAATATATAGCCAAATAATATATGGGCAAATTGAAACACAGTTATCAAACATTCAAATTTTGTTTTCTCAATGTAAAATTCACATATCAAATCGGAGAATTGTTATTAAAAACTTGGTAAAATATTTCATTTAATTTTAAATCGTTTTAGGTGATCGTCAGCGGCGAATACAACTACAGTGACCCAGAAATTCAGGGACAGGTGGAAAATCTGACCCGTTCTTTGGAGGCAACAACGTGGATCAGTAACCCTCTCTATTCTGAAAGCTGGCTACGCAGTTTTCTAAGCTACATATCTCGAAATCAAGAATATTTAAACGTTACTATAGACACAGAAGAAAGTTTCATTGAGACTTTGAAAACATTCTGGCTTTTCCCAACGAGTCCTTTCTCCCTGGACGTTAAGTTCGATGATACTGGAAGGCATATCATAGGAAGCAGGTTTCTCATCCAGGCAGTCAACGTGAGTGGCACGAATCAGGAAAAGGATATGGTGAGAGAACTAAGACAGATATGCAAGGATTCACCTTTGAATGCCAGTGTTTTCCACCCTTACTTCGTTTTCTTCGACCAGTTCGATCTGGTCGTTCCAATCAGCATTCAGTGCATGATTATTGGTGCAGTTTCTATGATGGTGATCAGCTACATTTTCATTCCTGATATCATCTGCTGCTTTTTGGTAGCCTTCTGCATCATCTCCATCGAACTGGGTGTAGCTGGATATATGGCCCTCTGGGATGTAAATCTGGATAGCATATCCATGATCAACCTCATCATGTGCATTGGATTCAGTATTGACTTCACTGCTCACATCTGCTATGCATACATGAGCTCTAAACTTAAAAAAGCAGAAGATCGAGTCAAAGCTTGTCTTTACAGCCTGGGACTTCCAGTGGTCCAGGGTGCAGTCTCTACGATTTTAGGGCTCCTCGCTCTCTTATTTGCAGGGACCTATATTTTCCTCGTCTTCTTCAAGATGGTTTTCCTTGTTATTTTCCTTGGGGCACTGCATGGACTCTTACTTCTCCCAGTCCTATTGTCTCTCTTTGGTTCAGGTACTAGTTCTGATGATGATGATAAAGAGGATGTTAAGTCGGATAAAGAATTAAGAGGCAAGGATGTTTCAAAGCTTCCGAAACCTTACGTAATTCCCCACCCTCAGCTCTATTACTCTTCTGCTCCGAAGGTTAGTTCAGCTATCAGTTTGACTAACTTTGAAGACAGAGATCCTGGCTTAGGCACAAGTGAAGATAGTAATTCCTCAGAGAGTGGATCTTCTCAAAGCAGAAGAAGGCAGCAGGAAAAAGAAGAGGAGAAGAAAAGATACGAGAGCTGGAGAAGATCAATTGACAACCTCCCGAGCTTATCTCAGTTTCAGGCTACTATAGCACCACCTCCAGATTACCCTGGAGCTCTAGTTGATATAAGTAAGAAGTCAGAGTCTACTGGATTCAGAAAAATGCCTTTACATTCTGAACAAAAGGGACCTTCTAATAACATATCGCGGGAATACGTACGCAGCCGATCGCAACACAATCTTCATCAGCCTAGGTACTTCACTGATCATCGATACCCTTAAAAAAATAATGTTTCAAATGAATGTTGATACACTAAAAGAACTTTAGAAAAAATAATTAGCTCCAGTGAGTCCAGGTTTGGAACTGTTTTGTGCTTTTGTGCTGCGATTGTCATAAGGATGACAATAGTGATGAATTAAGAATAATCTCACAACTTTTAATGATCTAGGGTAGATCTCGAGTGTTAAAGCGAGGGCATTCTAGAATCTTTATCGAAAAAGAGGCGGCGTTGTACCTGTTCATGAACTTACTTCCCGAATTAAAAAACAATAAGTGTTTATATATCTTGTGTCAAGTCCTGTAATCCGTGGTGCGATCTTAAGTTACGCGTATGTTTTGTTCATTAAAGGCTAAAAAATGTTGACAATTTTATAAAATTTTCACAATTATTTAATATTTTGTAAAAGTAGTAAAACGACATTTGAAGATTGAGAAAAAATTAATTTTTCAAAAGTGTTTCCTAAATCATTCTACATTTTTTAGGAGAAATTTAGATGTTTATGTTTATCTAAAAGAAATAACATGTGCTCCAACTGTGTTAATCAAAAGAGAAACACGTATAACATACAATTACATCTCTACAAATATGTGAACAAATTTAACAAATAGTTTTAGTTACATCGCATCGACATGGAATTGTTTTGTCAAAACAACAATAAAATTTGACGTCCATTTCAGATTCCATCGAACTGAATGTATAATATACAGATTTTTAAGTATATCTTTATATAAGTTTAAGAGGAAAGTGTACAAGGAACAGGGAAAAGACACTTTATGACTTTATTTTTCATTTCTAGAATTCTGTAATTTGAACAGAGTTAGCTCAATTTACTTTTTTGTATTGCTTCAATGTTATTTCGAACAGTTTGAAGGTATGATTAAATAATTACATCAAAGTTTGAACCTCTTGCAGTTAAGATTTTCTTGGAAATTGAAATAGTATGTTTTAAGTAAAAGAGAAAAATGACCCAGCGTTATATAAAATAAAAATTTTATCTTGATAAATATGCACATAATAAATGAGAAAATGCTAGAATAAGACGACTTTAAGAGCTATAGATAATTTTGATTAAACTCTGAGCGATGGCTGAAGAAGTTGCGATATGCCATTGATCAAACTTGTTATACTATTTCCTCAGGTTTTTGCTATTTAATGTTAAGGAGTATTATAAAACGAATTTTTATAAAAATACATTGACCTTAAGAATTCGTAGTTATAGAAAATAGTGCACATAACTTCATGATCCACTGCCAAGGTCAATGTGACTCGAAATTTTACAGAATTAGTGCATTTCCTTGAATTTGAAATAAGTGTGTGCAATCATTGTATTTATGAATGAGAATGTAGAGGATTAATTCAAAAAGAAGATTAATTATAATGTCGACAACTTTGTTAAAAATATTCATTAATCATTATTGTCTGATGTGCATGAGAATGAAATACAAGGTTTCAGTAATTTTATAGTAAATTGTTTTTTATAATTTTAATAAGATTCCTATTGTCCGTTAAGAAAAATAGAAATTTATAGGCTTTCGTAGCCGTAGTCTTATTGTAATGTCAGACGGGCGCACAGTGGGGTCTAATTGGATTTTTGCGTCAAATAAGCTAGGAAATAAGTGTAAATTCTGACCGCTTTTCATATTTATTCTTCTAGATCGTTTCTGCAGTAACTTTAACTTTATTCTGAAGTGTTTAACTTTGGCAAAGCCGACTTTTGAAAACGGGTTGAAATTTTTTATTCTAATTAGAGCTTTGTCAAGACCTTACTCATCTTAACATTTTTCTAAGTGTTGAACCTTAAATGTATTTTTTCACACTTGAACAAATCAGACAGGTTCTACTTTCGACGTTGCAGAATCTCTCGGGGACAAAACCTGTGGGTTTTAGAGGAAATAAGCCCATACGTATTTTTCCAATTTGCGAAGACAAATTTGTCTACGAAGTTATGCGTATTTGAATTTTTTGCTTTATTAAAAAAAAAACAATTTTTTTCTTCAAACCTCTACAACTTCAGACCTTATTCAGGTATTCCAAATTGTTTCGATTTTCTCGAAAAACACAATTATGTTATTTGACAATTTTTTTGCTAAATTTGGCCATCTATAAGGAAGGCATCCTGTGATTTTTATGCGGGCTAAATAACTTCTGTGGACGAGAGAATTTTATTCATAAAATAAAATTTGGTGATTTTTCTCGCAAACTGGCAGTTATATTTCTTGCTAAGTTTTTGTTGAATTGGGCTTTTTATAAGGAAGACATCCTGTGAGTTTTATGAAAAAAAATTTGAGGATGATAGTTTGCTAACTAAAAATTTTCTAACTACACCTAGGCCTCCGGTGGTGGCCGGCTTTAGTAAAATAGCACCCTCAGGCCATTATACGTCTGCCCCTCCCCCCTCATTATGTTAAAAAACTGAAATTGTATTTTTTATTAAAGAAAATGAACACATGCATTATTGATTTTACGATTTGTATTATTAATTATTACAAAAAGTTAAACTTGGTTTTGCAATACATCTATAAATAAAGTTTATGTATTTAACCTTTCGGTAGTCGCGTCCGTTCTGCTCACACGAGTAGTCGCGAGTTGTACTTTTTACAACACCCATGTTTTGTCGTGTTATTGAGGTCGATCAAACTAGCACCTCCACAATCGAAATTCCCAAATTTTTTTGTATCAGATTTTTGGGCTTTTTTTGGGCTGTATTGCCGATTTTTGGGCTCCACTACTTTTTTGGAAAATTCAAATTTAGTGTGGAGGTGCTGGCTTGACTCAAGCCAGCACCTCCATTACATAAAAATTTGAAAAAAATTAAAAATCAAAGACGACAGAATTTTGGGCTTTTTTTGGGCTCTTGAACGCGCCAATAACCAATTTCCAAAAACTACCCCTACCGGAAATAAAACTACCCCCTATATAAAAACTCAAACTAGGAAGAAACAAAGTAGACCACAATTATGGGCTTATTTTGGGCTCTCAAATGCACGGAAAAAATTCAAAAAACTACCCCCTATGTGCAACAAAACCACCCTCTTGTCAAAAATAAAATCTGAAAAAAATAAAGTGCATCATAATTTTTGGCTTATATTGGGCTCTCGAATGCACCAAACAAAATTATCAAAAAGCACCCTATGTACAAAAAAACAACCCCTAAGTAAAAACACAAACATGGAAAAAACAAAATAGAAAGTAGTGTTGGGCTATTCTTGAGCTCACGAATGCTTGATTTTTTGTTTGCAAAAACCACCCCTACATCTAAAAAATCAAACGCCTATCTATGAATTCGAATTTGAATTTTCAAGGAGCTCAAAAATCAGAGACTCTGTTCACCATATAAAATTCTGAGTCTCAGACATCAGAAACTTCATTTACAAAGTAAATTTCTAAAAATGATAATTCTTTGACAAAGACACATCTGCCCGGTACCAAGGGGTTGCTTTTTAACGTTAAGAGTAGGAGCCCAAAATTGGGTGTTGGAATTTTTGAGGAGCCCAAAAATCAGAGAATCTATTCACACTGTGAAATTCTAAAAAAGATTGTTTTTTGACAAAGTCATATATGCGTCGTGTCAAGGAGGTTGCTTTTGAACGTTAAGGGTTGGAGACCAAAAATCGATGTTGGTATTTTTGAGGATTGAAGTGGTGAGGGAAGAGTAGGGGAAGGCATAGATGGCGGTCTCAAGTCTCCCGTGCATTCGAGTTGCGACTTGTATCAAAAAAATCGGTACTGTTGTACTTTTTACAACAGCGCGACTGTCGAAAGGTTAAAAATAAACGATTGGAATATATTCTCATTTATCCAGGAAAAAACATGAGAGAATAATTTCGAAAAAAGCGTTAGAGAGCTTATTAAATTTCAGGTAAAAGAAGTCCTAGTTGAGAGACATTTGATAAATAGAGACTGCACCAGTATTCTGTACTACTGTATTACCTGTTCATTTTACGAAAAAATATTCCATGTATTAAGGGGTTACATGGGGTTTGACGGCTAAAAAAAGTATATTATCTCTAATATTTTTAAATATAATAAAACATTTGTTTAATTCAAACTGTTAAGTATATAACATAACGACATTTAAACAATATTTTCCGAAATTTTCATTAACAAATTTTAAAAATTCAGCTGTTGGGACCTGATTTCCGAAGACCCCTTGGAAAAAAGTATCCTTGCGGTGGTCAGGATAATTCAGGATAGCTTAATCGTTAATCAAAAAACTGAATATTTCCGGTTAGCAGGTGAGTATAGCTCCTGATTGAACGAAGGATTTTGAAAAAAATCCAAATATGCATTTTTGGCAGAGTTGTATACAAAAAAGTACAATTTTCGGTAAAATTTACACCCCGTATTGCCTTGTAAAATAAGTTGTGATCAAAGAACAAAAAACCTTTGTTCAATCATTAGTCAATCCTATTTAGAAGAAGTGTGCCAAATTTCAATAAAATCGGTGCATTAGTTTTTGAGAAATCGTGTCCACCGACTTTAAAAATAAAGTTGTGAGAAATAGGCGCGCCAACGGTAACCAATCTGGTCTTCGACGTGACGCATCCGCGGTGCGTGGGGATAGATAAATTGGGAACACTGCATACGACTAAAATATTTAAAAACAGTAAGCCTCAGAAAGCGAGAGAATCGAGCGGGAAATACAGGCAAACAATAGGTAAGCAGGTGACTCGATATACTTGCGACGCTCCCCGCCGGCCGAACCTAATGACACGAATTTCCAAAGGCTGTATCTCCTAGAATTTTATTCCGATTGACTTGAAAGTTTGGAAGAATATTCTTGACATGTTGTACTATCAGATAAAAAAATCAAAAAACAAATCGATTTTTTGAAATTTCAAACCCCATGTAACCCCTTAATTAAAGTAGACGCAACTTCGAGTAATTCTAAAAAAACGAATAGCTCATTTCGTGCATATCCTACTAAAAAATTGAATAAGATAGGAGACCAACATCTGTGTGAAATAAAAAAAAATGTTTCTGCTTATAGAACACGAGTTATGACCATGGAACTTTGACCCTTTCCATTCGGAACGATCTGCATGTACTGAAAAATGTACTTGCGACCGTATTTGAGCATTTTGGTGGCATATATGCATCTGTAATTCATTAAGAATACACATTTTTCAATATTTCGTTGAAATACTAATAATTTTTTAACCATTGTTTAAATAATTTGCTGAAGACTGTCAATTTGGTGCAACTTTAATGCATTTTCTTCGTGAAAGTTACTTCCAAAATATTGGTTGTGGAAAGTGAATAAAGAAAAAATTATAAATGAACTGTTCTTACATTGTTTATTCATTATTTCTAAAAAATGTTTTTTAAGGGATTAGTTTTACAACATTTTATTACTTAATGCTTAAAATGCCAAAAAATTAATAAACTAATCATAGCAGACGAAACAATTATTACTGTTACTCCCTACTAAAAAAAAAATCAGGAATCGTCACAAATGGTCAGAAGTTCTGACCATTCCTGATGAGCCTGACTATTTCTAAAGATATGTTAATTCACAACCTCTCAGGTAGTCCATCGGCTAGGACTCTAGGCGCTGTGTTTTTAGATGATATTATATTATATATATATATATATATATATATATATATATATATATATATTTAAATCTATATAATATAATATAATCTATATATATAGCTTATTTTTACATATACATATATATATATTAGAGTGGTCCAAAAAAGCGACTATTTAAATGTTCATGGGCGACTGGAAATTCGTATAGCCTAGGCAAAATCAGAATATGCCTATTTTTTTGTTTTGTTGTAGAGTCATTTTTCAGCTCGCTAAACGTAATTGATCCTCTTATGGAGTTTAACATGTAAAAATACAACTTTTTTTTTCAAGTTCAATTTTTCATAAGAAGTTATGAACCAATTTAATAAATGTTGGAGTTATTTGTTCTCCGACATTTCAAGATGGATTTAGTCAACTTTTCATATTTCAGAAATAATATGTAACATTTGTACAACAAGGGGAAATCTACCAAAATTTCAATATTTGCAGACTTTGGTGAGCGCTTTGCACGCTTTGGTGAAGTTTGTCTGGAGTGAAATTTTTACAGAGTATACTTTAAACCTCTCAGAATAAATTTGGAAAAGAACAACTGAAATGGTCAAAGCTTTATATTAAACAAAGGGGTTTAAAAAATGGGTAAAAACTGATCATTCAACTATAGGTTCACCCGTAGGCTATACAGGTGAAGCGTTTATGGCGAGTGTAATAAACGGCTAAGTAAAACCTATTCTATTCAAAATTCGAAATACAAATTGACCCTAAAGGGAGTGGCAGAACTCGGTAAAGCGGGCAAAGGCTCGAATACACCATAAAATCATAAATAACTCATAACTTTTGAAATTCTATAAATTCCGATATTGGATAATTGATTCAATATAATTTATTTTATTAATTTCAACTCAAAATTACATGGCTTAACAGAAAATATTTGTATTTAAATTGTTTAAAAGTGCTTAAAAACCAGTTGCTTTATTAAAATTGATTAAGCAATTATATGTACAAAATTAAATCAACTGCTGCAATTTATTTAGCTATTCTAAAATGCGCCTCAGCCCCTTAGGGACTTTTCCTCCCAGAAAATCAAAGCGCTTAGAACTTAATCTGAAGAAACAAAAATGAAATTAAGGCTTTAACTATCGACAAGCTTGTGACTACAAGAAGTATAGAAATATTTCATCTGATTTTTTGAACTTCGATCCAGAGACCTGCAATTCCAGAGAGGATTACAAATTTGCTTTACATTCAATTTGCGGATTACCAGTCACTAACGACAATGCAGAACGCGGAGTAGCGTTAATTTCCGAATACAACTCTCACATAACTGCAAATGAAGAGCAGTTGCAATATTTGCTCCTAAATGTGAATTCTCATCGACATCATGTACTTGATAGTGATAAGACATCGTTAAAAAAATCTGTAGATGATTATCCTTTCGTAATTAATTGTCTCGATGTGCGCCAAACAATAATTTCTTGAATGTCCAATACTGCTCGAAAACTTCCCTTCTTTTTACATTCTTATCATTACGTGAAAAAAGTTTAAGAGGAAAATTGAAATTTTTTTAAATATCTACCATTTTTCTTCAAAGCACTTTTTGATAGACCTCATAATTTTAGTGTTATGCATCGAAAATTAATAAGTAAAAAATTCTAATTTTAAGTTTGGATTTATCGAAAAAACTATGAAAAAAATCCAAAATTTAAATTTTGGGCTAAACGACGCAAAATATGGGGAAAGGTTTTTGGAAAAATTTCAGCTTTAAAAAATTCCTACAGAATTTCTCTAAGCCATTTTTTGACAGAACTCATCGTTTTTAATTTATTTATGGAAATTGATATGCAAAAATTAAAAAGTCCAATATTACGCCAAAAGACACGAGATACGTAAAAAAGTCTAAAAGAAGACTTGTAGGAGTTTTTGTTTTATCCACAAAAGAATTGTTATTGTCATATTGAATATTTTCTTGAAAACTTTATTCAATAAAAAATACTATTTGCATAAATTAAATGTTTACTTTCATTTATTAAATATTCCTCAAGACTAATTAATTCCGATATTTAACAATGAACCAATAAACTGACTATTTTGAATAAGTACAGAATTTTCGGTCATAACAATATCTCCAAATTAACATTACAAAGCATTTTATTTTCAACTGTTATAATATCCATTTCGACTATAAGTGCGAAGGAGACACACTTATACAAATTAATATTGCTGCCTCTCTTCGACCAACAGCAGTTTTTAAGAGTTTGGGGTTAAGTGTTTTTAGGGGTAGGGTCACGCAGCCGGAGTAAGCTGCTAACAATGACACTTCAAGTTTCCAGTAATAAACTTTTAGGGCGTAAGTCTCTAGGTAGACATTTAAACGGAGTGAGAAAAAGCCTTCAGTCGCCAAGCAGGTGAATCCTTAGAGTGGACTCACAGTTTTATTACTTTTACATTACTTTAACAAAAATTTTTAAAACATTTTAGCGAGCTGAAAAATGATTCTACAACAAAACAAAAAAATAGGCATATTCTGATTTTGCCTAAGCTATACAAATTTCCAGTCGCCCATGAACATTTGAATAGTCGCTTTTTTTGGACTACTCTAATATATATATATATATATGTCGTAGGCATTTAGAGGATTCAGGCACTCAGCCGACTGCCGGCGTTTAGAAGAATTTGTGACGAAATCTATACCTGGCGTCCAAGTGCCTGGTTTATTTAGGCATTCAGAAGAATACACAGCTATTCTCCTGAAAGCCTGAAACGTTTTAGGCAATTACAGGAAACCAACCATAGAGTATTCAAACACATTAAATGGTTATTTAACATTTTATTTTTATTTTCATGTTCATCTATCTATACCATTAAGCTATTTCCCTTTCGGCGAGCCTCTAGGCGTAAGCGTGACACTACCCGATTCGGGTAGTGTTTCTAGGTGGATAGTTTCTTGTAGTAAATAACTACAAGTGTGGGCTCACCACACCCACGGCCGCCAACAGCAACGCAGTAGTATCAGACGGTCACCCATCCAAATACTAACCGCGCCCAACACTGCTTAACTTCAGTGATCTAACGGGAACTGGTGTTTCCAGCGTGGTATGGCCGTTGCCATTACGTTGCCTTTCTCCTTTCGTGATATTACCATCGGTTGGTGCTGAGAATTCAATCACGTAATCTAATTAATGAAATATACTTTTACTTTCATTTAATGTCATATATTTAAAAAGTCTTTCAATTTAAGTTCATGTTTTCACATATTTCGAAGGTAAACATTTGTATTTTAATGTGCATTATTATAATTATATTATTAATATTATTAATGACCATTAATAAAGAAAGAGGTAATTAAATAAAGAATCATTAATTAACAAAATCTTTGTATTTATTCATTAATTGAATGATGAATTTACAATTAACGTTAATAATAATTATGAGTATAATAATTATTGTTACATAATTATATTAATAACATTATTGATGACCAATAATAAAGAAAGAGGTAATTAAATAAATAATCATTAAATAAAAAAATCTTTGTATTAATTCAATAATTGAATTATGAATTTACAATTAACGTTAATAATAATTATGAGTATAATAATTATTTTTACATAATTATATCCACTCATATTTGTTTTAATTATTATTATTTACTAGATCTTCAATACTTCATGTATTATTATTGTTTATATTACGTATTTTGATTTAGCAGTAAAATTTCTCGTCATTCAATATAATTTAGATGTTATTGATACCAATCAAATTCTGAACTTATTAACGATTTATAAATAAAATCAGTCTGCCATCAATCTTGAAGCGAGCAGTATGAGCAAGCCAAACCGTAAAAATTATTATGGGTAAAGTGCATTGTGAACAGGATTGAGTTTGATGAAAAATTAAAAAAAGACTATAATGGACAAAAAACATCAAACCGGACTGTGTGGAGCGAAGATCAATTAAATAAAGTCAAGAGTTTGCTATTTTACATTGTAATATTCACTAAATTCTACAAAAAATGCGTTCACAGTTCAAATGATGCATGTTTAATGGTAAATTCAGCCATTTACATTTCTCCAAGACCGAATTTCAAAATAAAAATACAAAGTGTGAATTTTAATTTCAATTTGTTAGTGAATGTCTAAATTTACCATTTAACTTGCATCATTTGAACCCTGAACACACTTCTTTCGTGGAATTCAATCAATCTTACTATTTCAAATTAAATTACCAAAAATGCGTTCAGAGTTCAAATGATGCCATTAACTTCTTTTCGGCATTGAATTGCAACATAAGAATGAAATGTTTATCTTCGAAACCTGGGAAAACATAAACTTAAATTAAAAGACTTTTCAAATATATGACATTAAATCATTATTCTTATTATTATGTAAAAGTATATTTCATTAATTAGATGAAAATGAAAATAAAAATAAAATGTTAAATAGCTATTTAATGTGTTTTAATACTCTATGGTTGGTTTCCTGTAATTGCCTAAAACGTGTCAGGCTTTCAGAAGAATAGCTGAGTATTCTTTTGAATGCCTAAATAAACCAGGCACTTGGACGCCTGGTATGGATTTCGTCCCAAATTCTTCTGAACGCCGGCAGTTTATTATTTTCTTTTTTTCAAACTTTTTCTGGGCTGAATCCGGTTTTTGATCATAGCCACGGACTAAGTCAAGTGACTGATAAGATGAGGATGTTATTAGTTAATTGAATACGATGCTTGGAATAATTTGCGATAATGTTGTAGATTCAAAATTAGGAGCATGGTGTAGTTTGCAGTTCGTCTTTTACCGCTGTTATGCTTACACAGCGGCCGCGAGTGTTGGAGGTGACAACAGTCGCCTCTGGATGCTTTCTTAGAGCTACCATCATTACACAGCGGCCGCGAGTATTGGAGGTGACAACATTCGTCTTTGGATGCTTTCTTAGAGCTACCATCTTATTATGGGAAGTTGTAGGCTCCGGAAGCTACGATCATGGTTCCCTAAAGCAACCAATCTCGACGCAACCGGAACGTGTGCGTCGTTCACTCCTGCTCCTTCTATTCTAGAAGGTAAACAAGAGCAGGAAATTTACGCAATAGAATTCGCACATCACTGTTTAAGGCAAGCCTTGATTTTGTTGAGTTGGCTAAGAAATGAAGCTTTCGTACCTCCAAGACAGCCGATTATGCGAACTACAAGATGGACTTTGTAGCCTTTGACTTTTACTACAAGATGGACTTTGTAGCCTGCTCAGCTCGAAAAGAAGTGCTTGATATTTCGCTCGTTTTTCTTTCTCCTTTCGTGATATTACCATCGGTTGGTGCTGAGAATTCAATCACGTAAATGATTTTCGTCTTCAAATGTTTTGATTCCTGTGCATGACTTTTCAGCACCAAAGGCGTTAGTGATGCTAGGCCATGTGCTATGTCGCTGGAATCAGATGGGAGACCGAGCTCCTCTGCGGCCCTATCTGCGGCATGGTATAGAAACGCCGCAGCATTGCTGACTTCATGTTGATGTAAGAGTCGCATGAGAAAATCTGTGCTATTCAGAACTGAGCAGGCTGTAGCCAGAACCGTTCTTCGATGAAGACACTCTAAGCTTAGCAAGCCTCTGTCCCCTTTATCTCAAGGGAGGTATATTCGAGGTACGGAAGAATGGATTGTCATAAACTTGCGTGTGCTTCGGTCAAGTTGCTTCAACTCATCGACGTTCCATTTTACTGCACCAAATGTCTAGAGCAGTATAGAAACGGCCAGCACATTGGTCGCCTAGATTTTATTCTTCCCGGATAATTCGGAAGCCCAAATTTTTCGGAAAATTTGGCGATACCTTTCTTCAAGGGCCGTTTTTAACACACGCACATCTTGGGTTTCCGTTCGCGGTATTCCAAGATATGCATATGTTTCTCCATTACCAAGATGTTGAATGGTATTCCCACCTATGACTTGAACAACCTGATCGTCACGCAATGATGTAGTTTCTAGTCTTCCTTTGTGTAGATGGATGCAGGCACACTTGACCAGTACAAAGCTCATGCCAATCGTTTTAGAGTACCTATTTAACGCCATCACAAGGATGTGAAGGTCCTTTTTTGAAGAGGCAAAGAGTTTGAGGTCGTCCATGTATAAAAGGTGGTTGACCTTATATTCTCTCCTGTTCGGCATGCCGCATAGGTATCCAAGAGCTTTTTCCTTGAAGTACAATAGATATAGACAAGAGGAAGATGCAGAAAACTATCGGTCTTAGAGAGTCTCCTTGGAAGAACCCTTCTTATATGTGACATAACATAGCTGGTAGTCACTTGTCTTTTGTCAGATGTTGTCACAAATATTGTCCGCCACAGGAGCATCAGCTCTTTCATGCATCTCACTATTCTTGAATGCACCTCCAGGCACACAAGAAGCTTGATAAGTAACTCATGGTTTGTGTTATCATATGCCTCATGGTAGTCAATCCAAGCCATGGACAGATTGCGTCGATACCTGATCGAGTCCTGGGTAATACACCTGTCCATTAACAGGTTCTTTCTGTTGTTTAGCTATTGCACTCCATACTGGCTCGATGGATGTTAATATCCTCTCTTTGAGGATGCCAGTGAATAGCTTGTATTTGTATTTTATATTTATTCATGAAAAGTTCCTAGGGCTAGATAGCCCTATAAGGGCCATGGGCCTGTAGTTTTTTGGACTTGACAAATCTCCGGTCTTAGGGATCAGTACCGTGCGTCCTTCCGCTAACCACTGCGGGATGGGTTGTTCTCCATTTAAGAAAGTAGTGAATATACGAGCTAGATGTTGGTGCGTAGAATTGAACTTCTACCACCAAAAGTTGTTGATTTTATCTGGCCCTAGCGCTGAAAAGTTCTTAGTTCTAGCGATAACTTTCTTCACTTCTTCAGCAGTAATTAGTGGACACTCTTCCCATGGACCTTGCAAAATTTGCCTTTGGCAAAAGTTACGAAAGAGTGATATATCTGAACCGTCTTCATCTAGCTGATAAGTATCTCCATATACTTGCTCCCAGAAGACTTGATTCTCTTGTCGACTAGATGGATTTTTAACGGCACATAACGTTTTATTGAACATACGGGAAGGATGAGTAGAAAAGTTTGAATTTTCCTGAATCCACTTCACTCCCCGTTCAAGGCGCTATTTGGCTGTTGAAAGAGATCTTATTTTTTGCGTCCAGTGCTGCTTCATGGTCAACAGTTTACATATCTTATGTAGCTGATCTCGCACTGAACATTTGATGCATGTCGTCTCGCCGTTTTAACTTTAAACTGAAGCTGTGCAATACGCTCACGAGTCTTACTCAGGGGTACTTAAGTATCATTACTTCTACGGTCGCTAAGCAGGGAGACCGCCTTCTCGCAAACTACACAGTTCAGATTCCAGAGATTAACATCTTCGGGGAGCATGTCGGGGAGAGCAGTATTAGCTTCAGCTAACTTGTCTATTACTATTATTATATCTTATTAATTTATTTATTTTTTCAACTTGTTCTCGGGTGAACCCGTTTTTTCATCATAGCCACGGACTAAGTCAAGTGACTGATGAGATGAGGATGTTATAAGTTAATACAATACAATGTCTGAAATATGTTGCGATGATGTTATAGGTACAAAATTAAGAGCATAGTATAGTTTGGAGTTCGTCTTTTACCGCTGTTATCCTTACACAGCGGCCGCGAGCATTGGACGTGACACCAGTTGCCTCTGAATGCTTTCTTAGAGATGCCATCTGCCACTCCACAGGTTGTTAGTCACTTGCTTCCTGAAGGTCTAGAAAGTTTTTTACAATGCGACAGGTGTTTAATAAAACCGCCTTCTAAGCTGCTGCCAGTAACCTACTGACTCCTGAATGTTCAAGATGTTCAGTGCATCTTGCGTGTATAATGCCTGTAGCCGAAATCACAATAGGATGAATAGATGCATGTTTCACATGCCTCCATACTGTGTTTACTTCATGCCTCAGCTCGCCATACTTATGGGTCTTGGTTGTACAGGTTGCCTGCAAATTTCGGTTAAGTAGACAAGCAATGTTGACGATGTAGACTCTTTCACCTTTTTTCACCTTTGTTCAGTGCATCTTGCGTGTAAATTGCCTGTAGCCGAAATCACAATAGGATAAATAGATGCATGTTTCACATTCCTCCATACTGTCTTTACTTCATGCCTTAGCTCGCCATACTCATGGTTCTTGGTTGTATAGGTTGCCTGCAAATTTCGGTTAAGTAGACAAGCAATGTCGACGATATAGACTCTTCCACCTTTTTTCCTGGTATCTTTTATTCCTGGGATGTAATGATTCGTCTGGATAGTAACATCCTAATACGAGATGTAATCTTCGTTTTCTAAAACGGGCATTGGAATGTATCTATAGAAAGGCATCCATTCTGTTAACAGTCCTAGGTTTAGGTCAAGTTCTTGATGTATAATGCCCGCCACATCATTATGTCTGTGCGAATATTCTCTTTGAGCCATTACGCGACAACCATCAATAATGTGCTCGATGGATTTGTTGTTATCTCTACATAATCGGCACCAGTCAAACACGTTATGATGTAACATGTATTTGTGATAATTTTTGGTGCTGACAACTCTGTCCTGAATCGCAATGACGAATCATTTCGTTTCTGGATACAGGACGCCCTTTCTTAGCCAAATATTGGATGCCTCACTATCCACTTCATGTTCATCTAACGTTTTGAGGTGCTCGCCGTGGATGGCTTTCTGTCTCCATTGCTTTTCTAATTCCTCTACGGTTTCTGCCCTGATATTCAGGGCCTCCTGTAAGGACAAATTCAAGGACGTGTAGTTAAGATTCGCTTTACAGATGGTTTTGTAAAGCGCAAAATCTCACTTGCTGTTAAAATAGTGTCGCAACTGTATAAATTGTGACTATGTCGTGGTGGAACTACCCTTTCAATAGCCGAATTACTGTGGTGCATTCGGTGCTTCGTAATTTCTACGTAGGCGGTTCTGTTTAACCTTACAAGGTCGGTGTTAGACCGTGCAATGAACCCAAAAGATTACGTGAGGACAGGGATGGCACAGGTGTTGATTGCCCTGATTTAGTTTGCCGAGTTGAGCAAACTCTTCAGAATCAATCTGAGTTTTGTAGTGAAGGCAGTCGTTAGGCTCTTCTTAACTATCGTATGCTGAATACCCTTAGATTCGAGAATACCCAGGTATTTATATAACTAGCCCTCAGCCATTGCCTGGATGTTATTCTAGAAATCGTTCTCTAGCTCTGCGGTTTCTAATTCTCCTCTGGTTAAATGCACTGTCTTACATTTATTTAGTCCGAACTCCATGTGGATATCATTGGAAAACTGCTTTGTACCTTCGATCACTTGCTGCAGTTTCTGGTCCCAACTAGCTTGTAGCTTCAGGTCATCCATGTATAGAAGATTGGTCACTTGATGACCATCCTCGTTATCATGTATTCGAAACTCATGAGACATGCGATTTAGTGTTTTTCTCACTGGGTTCAACGCTAAACAGAACCACAGTGCACTGAAGGAGTCTCCTTGGAATATACCCGTCGTAATGCGTATTAATCTAGTTATCATTGGTTGACCATGATCAAAACACTTGATTCTTTCACCCCAAAGCATCATCGCACGATTTAGAAAGTCGATGATGCGTTCACAAATTTCGTATATTTTCAAGACTTCAAGCAAATAGTCATGTGGCACGGAAGAAAACGCTTGCTTGTAGTTAATGTATGCCATGTGCAAGTTTATTTGATGTTTACGAGCTTGCGTAACGGCAACAGAGTATATGGTGACAAGATCTTTACTACCCAGCGAGTTTTTACAACATCCTTTTTGTTCTTCTGTTAGGATGTCTTTCTCGTCAGTGAGAATATACTTTATCTGCAATGATGGCTGTAAGGCATTTATGAATTGTTGGAAGACGCCTGGTCTTTTAGGCAACATATACGTAGTACCCTTGAGCATAAAGCCTGGCATCAGATCTGGGTGTTCGATAATCTTCTGAAATTACCTTGCCAACGCAGAATACACATTTGTCAGGTACTCGTATCAGAAGTTGTGCACCATATTCGGACCTGGACCTTTCTAGTTACTTGCCCTTTTTAAAACCGTTGAAACATCTGGAATTGTGATGTTAGTCAAATCCATTTCAGGGTTATTGCTTGCTCTTGCCTTCTCTAGTTGGAACCACGCAGTGTCCAAATTGCTTCTGTTAGTTTTTTGCCAAAAACCCGACCAGTAGTTAGTCATGTCTTCAAATTAAGAGAGTTTGGTGTCTTGCTGGTTATTTTGCTTTATACTCAGTTGACGATAGAGCCTTCTTTCATTTGCCTGAAAGGTTCGATTTTGTTGCCTTCTTGCACTACTTTTCTTCTACCGACGCAGTCTAGCAGTAAGAACATCAAGTCTCTGTCGTTGGGAGTCTATAATCTTATTCAATATTGCTGGTATCAATGTCTCGATGTACCGAGGGTGGATGATTTTAGTAACATGGTGTTTCAGCTTTCTGGTTCTATTTCCCTTCTTATATTGAGTCAATCGACCCAATTTGCACCTTACTTTGTTGACATCCATATCCAGCCTGATCTTCCATGGTGGATCTCGATCCCTTTCTTGGGCAAAGACTGCATTTGTAGACCTAGTTCTGCGGCCCAACGTTCTAACGGTTGCTACAGGTGCACAGTACACAAGAGTTTTGCACCTCTAACGCAGTTAGTGTTGCGTTCAAATGCATAGGTGAAACCTTGCTGTTCAGGTGTCCCATTAGTGTACGCAGATACTTTTATGATGTCCATCTTAAGCAGAGAATGCCTTTGTGTAAGTTGTACATGTCTGAACTCTAGCAAAGCATGCCCAAAATTCCTTTCAAGGTGCTATAGTTTTTCTGGGATTTCGCTGTTTGCATCAACGTTATTAATGTCCGGCTGTGGTTCTCGTGGATCCGGTACTTGATGTTCATTATCCCTAGCACCTATGCCTTCAGCTCCAATCAGGTTTTCGTTGTCCACATCTTCCAAAGGGATTTCATTCATAGGAAGCTGCCGCTCCACTTCCATTTTGATGGCAGCTATTTCAACAGCCGAAAGCAATCTGTTTACAGATATTGAGCGTTTTTGGTCTGCTAGATTCTGCTCATTTATTCACTTTGCCCACTTTTCTCCGCCAAAAAATTAAAACGCATACCATCTGTGTTAATATGGTATGTCTATTTTAATCGCCTTCTTGGTTGCTGAACCTCTGCTTCTGCCTCTAGCTGAATTAGCCTATGTACCTCTGGAGGATGTGATGGTGCTGGATCATCAACAGGTTGATAAAGAATATCAACTGCCGCTGCTTAATCGTGTGATATCTAACTGATGTTCATTGCCGTCGTTTTTCCACGCCAAATTCACCTGTTGTTTAAACTACATTGCTCGATCTTCAGAGATATGTAGATTAGTCCTGATGTTCTTTACCTTAACGATAAGATCTCTTAGTGCGACTTTCTTTATATGAGGATACTTTGCAGCACATTTCGTCCTAAAATTGTATCTTTTTTCGCTTTTGGTTTCAAACTTCGCACTTTCATAATAGAGACGCACCAATTCTTCTTTAATTGTGGTATCCCACTTAATGCTCTCCCACGGTATTTTTGTTGAGGTGGTTGACTGCAAATATCTGACGCTAGCCAAAGCATCCTCAGCAGGCACAGTTGATGTACCACTGCTTACCGTTTGTCGCAGATATTATTGCTGGCCAATCGTTTGATTAGTGAGATCTGTCTGACTTTAGAAAGCGGTAGGGCTCAAGGCCTACCGCGACGCCAACGGAGAACACCTTCGGTAGGGAATATTCTCCTTATCTATCTTAGTATTATTATTTTTTATTATGTGAAGTTTTAGACTCCGGAAACTACAATCATGGTTCCTCAAAGCAGCAAATTCCGACACACCCGGAACGTGTACGTCATCCACGCCTGCACCTTCTATCCTAGAAGGTAAGCAAGAGCGGAAAACTTACGCAAGACTCTTCGTACAACACTGTTCCTTGGAGTCCGGTTTCTAGCCACAGATGACCTTACGCGGCAGACAGCACAGTTGGAGATGAAAGTTTCACCTCTGGATACTTTTCTAGAGCTACCAATCTTTGTAGAATGTTATTAGGAACAGTGTTAACGGACCAGATGAAGTAATCCCAGAAGAACAGCATTTTGCATCCGACTTGCGATGGACTGATTCTGACGCTGGAAAGCCGGGATTTTGTTGAGTTGGCTAAGAAATGAAGCTTTCATACCTCCAAGAAAGCCCATTATGTAAACTACAAGATGGACTTTGCACCCCTGAGCGTATGGCAAGGCGGGCACTAGATCAACACCATAGAAGTTGCTATGATGGTCATATAACACTTCTAGATCTGCATTGTGTCTCTCTATGTACCCATAGCTTGCATACTTTGAGCATCCACTGAGAACATGTCCAAGTGTTTCTGGCTGTTGCTTGCACGCTCGGCAGTTGGTATCGCCTACAGTTGCATTGATTAGGCATTAGCGGTAAACTAAGGTGTCTATAACGACGTATTGGCAGGCAAAAAGAAATCCCTCAGTCTCCGATCTGAATCCAGCAGACTTGAGAAACATGTTAAACAGATCCATCGAGAGCTCTTCTCTATGTATAATGCCGTAGAATTTACCATGAAGAGGCTTGTCAGCATGTTCTCTTAGTAGAGGCGTATTTTCTGCTTCCTGTACACGACTTTTGAGCACCAAAGGTATTTGTGATGCTAGGCCATGTGTAGTGTCGCTGGAATCAAATGGGAGGCCAAGCTCCACGGTATCGAAACGCCGCAGCATTGACAACTTTATGTTGATGTACGAGCCACATAAGAGAATCTGTGCTATTCAGAATCGATCAGGCTGTAGCCAGAACCGTTCTTCGATGAAAACTCTCCAAACTTAGCAAGCCTCTACCCCCCTTATCTCGAGGGAAGTATATTCGAGGTACGGAAGCTCTAGGATGATGACTGCGATAGATTGTCATCATCTTGCATGTGCTTCGGTCAAGTTGCTTCAACTCATCGAGGTTCCATTTTACTGCTCCAAACGTGTAGAGCAGTATAGGAACGGCCAGCATATCGGTTTCCTGGATCTTATTCTTTCCAGATAATTCGGAAGCCCAAATTTTTCTGAGAATTTGGCGATACCTTTTTCCAAGGGCCCGCCACAATAGCATAAGCTCTTTTATGGATCTCACTATTTTTGGATGCACCTCCAGGCACTCAAGGAGCTTAATAAGTAGCTCATGGTTCGTGTTATCGAATGCCTTACGGTAGTCAATCCAAGCCATGGACACCAGTCTATTAACAGGTTCTCCCTACCACGTGCCAGACCTCTCTTGTATCCACGTTGTTCAACTATTGCACTCCATACCGGCTCGATAGATGTTGATATCCTCTTTTTGAGGATGCCAGTGAATAGCTTGTAGCTGGTGTTTAAACAAGCTATGTGCCTGTAGTTTTTTGGACTTGACAAATCTCCGGCCTGAGGGATCAATACCGTGCGTCCTTCCACTAGCCACTGCGGGACTGGTTGTTCTCCGTTTAAGAAAGTAGTAAATATACGAGCTAGATGTTGGTGCTTAGGTAGTATCACGTTGATCTTCTATCGTATTTTAGCTATTCGTTATGACTTACACCTTTCTAATCTGCAATTTGGCGCGTGGTATATGAAGAGTTTACCTAACCTTCTATGTATATTATTATGTGTCTTACAAGGGGAGGGCACGACCTTGGGAATTTATTTTGGGATGAGACTTCGTGTAATAATTGTACTTGTTCAGGGTATTCACCCCTTACACTAATAACGCGCAACGCTCAATCGTCTTGAAAAAAACTATGTTCGAAAATTCAAACTCAGCTTATATACCAGTAATTTTTTCCGCTGCCGAACGGCTCAATAGCCTAATCGGTTACGTGTCTGCTTACCGCGTGAGCGCTCGGGGTTCGAATCCTGTGTTCGAATTGATTTTTTATTTATTTTTTTTTTATTTATTTAATTATTTTTGTAATTAAATAAACTCATTATTTAATAATACCTACTTTTTAAATAAAAATAATTTTACTTTGGTAGCGAAGAGACTCCTTAAATTTTAAATCATAATTAAATCATAGTAATTATGCTATCATTGAAAATACGTTATAACTAATCGCAATAATAATATTTATTAATAAATAATAAGTTTCATTTGTGTTATTTCATTTTATTTTATATACATTTTTCATTATAAACATGACCCTGAATGGTAATCATCATAAAAACATTTAAAACAAAAAATTTTTTGGCATCTAGCACAATTGATAAAAGCGGAATTTTTACAGGAACAATTGTTTTTTAATAGATCAGTTGAAAAACAAACATCATTAACATTTACAAAAATTTCTCTATCTTCAGAAAGTTTAGCAGCGAACCAAGCAAATCGAATCATTTTATTAAAAATTGGTGAATTTTATATTCAATATATTTTCAAAACAATATATCACGGAACACTGCAAACTGTGTAAAGTCCAGAAATAAACTGACACGTTGGCCCAGATGTTGTAGTGTAGTAACAGTAGTGAAACTGACGAAAAATTGTATACAATGGTATAGTAACTAAAATCTGTTATTCTATTGGTCCCTTATTCGATGGGGACCTTCTTTGTATTCAATAGAAAAATAGATGCTTACACATGAATACTTATACTGTGTATAGTTGGCCGAAACCGGTTTTGTAATATCCAAGATAAAATTTTCTGACAATTTACATAAAATAATTTAAAACTTAATTAGATTTTAATGACAAGTATTTATACATACTATCTATAAATATCGTAACTATTAGTTATATCGAATTTTCAATAATAGAATAATTACAATGATTTAAAATTTAAGGATTCTCTTCGCTAGAAAAGTAAAATTATTTTTATTTAAAAAGTAGGTATTATTAAATAATGAGTTTATTTAATTACAAAAATAATTAAATAAATAAAAAAAAAATCAATTCGAACACAGGATTCGAACCCCGAGCGCTCACGCGGTAAGCAGGCACGTAACCGATTGGGCTATTGAGCCGTTCGGCAGCGGAAAAAATTACTGGTATATAAGCTGAGTTTGAATTTTCGAACATAGTTTTTTTCAAGACGATTGAGCGTTGCGCGTTATTAGTGTAAGGGGTGAATACCCTGAACAAGTACAATTATTAAACGAAGTCTCATCCCAAAATAAATTCCCAAGGTCGTGCCCTCCCCTTGTTAGGGTATCTTTACTGCAGAATCATACAACTTGCTAATAAATAATAAATTTTCTATTTATTTAGAATATTCTTTTAACAATCAAGAAAAATGAGATCAATACGATGAATAACTTAACTTCATAACGAGATCCTTTCTTCTTTCCCGCTGCGGTAGGCTCATTCTTAATTATATAAAGTTATTTCAATTAATTCCATTATTAATGAGATAAATAAGCTATAATTAATAAACTTTTTAAGAATGTCAAAATTGTGAATATATAGTACTCACATACAAATCCTTTCGAATAGAAAGGGTTTCAGTTTCGTGGTCATAACTAGTGACCAAGAAGAGCCACCAAATTTTTTATTTTTGTTTTATTTTGAGCAGAATTTGATCCTACATCTTTTATCTTGTTGCAGTTTTCCGTAGGATATGCACCAAACGAGCTATTAAAAATTGTCCAAAAATTTCAGTATGTATGGCTCGATTTTTTCGGTACGCGTAGACACTTTCTTAAAAGATCTTTGATGATGAAAATAGCACAAAAATGAGTTTATTTGAAATGTCATAATTCTTGAAATATAAAGGCTCGTATGAAGGCTAGAATTTTTTGTTTATTTATATATATTTTCCTGCTATATAATTTTTCTTGTAACGTTATTAACGTACCTTTATAAAAAAAACCAACTATTTCGATAAAGCTGAACGCCAGTAATTTTTCCTGAAAAATATTGGTAAAAAATGGTCAACTTTGGGAGGACATAACTTATAATCAATATTGGGATTAGGTTATAGTTTTTTCAGAACTACTCGAAGTTGTGACTACTATAATTAATATCTGGAATATTTTTAAAAAATTAACAGGTCCCATAGTAGGGTAGAGCTTAAACATTTCCGTCGTAAAAGAAAAATACGAATAGAATAGAAGATTCGCTGGCAGGAATATAACGTCCAAAACAGATTGCATTTAGTAAATAGCTGAGGCTTCACCATGGGGGCAAGAGCAACGAGATATCTACGCTTGTCGTCTGCCTGCTAGAATGTCAACGAATGAGAAGCTATACCACAGCTACCACGATTTTTAATAAAAATACCTTTTATTTCTTGCTACATATGTTTGCAAGTAAAATTCTAATATCTCTATATTTGTATATACATGATTTAAAAAAAGAGTTAAGCAGCCACCGCAGGGTCCCACTGAGAGTAACTGTCATCTAAAAAATGACACCGGCTCCCAGTAGAACCGCGGTAAATAACACCTATGGCCACGTCCCACAACCGTGAGATGGTTGGTCACAGAGTACCATGAAATCACAACGACAGGCCAGCGAAACCCTCGTGTGTCTTGAGAACACGAAGCGACCCAAGGATGACAGCTTTCTGCATCCATCTCGCAAGTGCCTTGGTCTATTTTTGGCACGCGAGTATGGCTTTAAGGTTACGAACCAGTGATAGTTCCGCACCTCCGAAAGCACCTATCACAAGGACAATTACTTGTACCGAATATTTTGGGAACAGTCGTTGCAGATGCCTTTGAACATCTTGATACCTCTCCTCCTTTTCTTTCTCCTTGGCAGTGATGTTGTATTCGGACGGAGCCGAGAATTCGATCACGAATATAGTTCGTTTCTCGACGTCTTGGAGAACGATGTCAGGCCTTGAGTGTGCAACGAAGACTGCTGTCCGAAAATCGTAGTTCCAGAAAATTTTGCACTTCTCGTTTTGACAAATTGACTCTATCTCCCTTGGAGCGTTCGGCAGAGCAGGGTGGCGACCAACATCGTAAGAGCGACAAAGATGGTAATAAAGCACTCTCAGGGCCGAATTATGTCTATAGATATACGTCGTTCCTGCGTGGGTCGGACACCCCGATAGTATGTGCTCTAGGTACTCAGCGTGTGCATGATACGCTCTGCACCTATTACTGGGAACTTCTTGGCATAAAATGCGGTCATGGTATGCTAAGGTGGAAATAACACCGTTCTGACATGCAAAAATAAAACCCTCTGTACCTGAATTAAGCCCTGATGATCTGAGGAAAGCAAAAGTTTGCTCTTTCGACAAGGACTGTTTTTCTACATTTCTGTGAAAGTTTCCGTGCATTTTCTTGTCGAGTAGCTGTTGTTGAAAATTTTCAACTTCTGCTTTCTTCCCTTCGGCTTTTAGAAGTGAAGCATCTAGATGGAGTAATGCACTTTCCTCTCTTCTGATGTTAAAATTCAGGTCAAGGGTCTCGGCCGCTTGCTCCGCTGCTTTATGAAAGAACGCTCCTTCGCTAATCATCTCGTGGTTCCTGACCATTTTTAGGAGAGGATCTCTGCCATTCGCAACGATGTAAGCTGTACTTAGGACAATTCGGTTATGAAGACATTGGAGATTCAGAAGTCAGCGTCCGCCTTGACGGCGTGACATGTATAATCGCGGAACGGACGAATTGATATGCAAGCTCTTATGCATATGCATGATCTTACGTGTGGCGATATCAAGGGCCGTAAGCTCGTTTTTTGTCCATTGAACCACCTCAGACAAGTAGAGTAGAACCTGGAAGGCAAGCATGTTAGTCGCAGATACCTTGTTCAACGCCGACATATTTGAAGATCAAATCTGTCTGAGAAGATGCTTGTATCTGCTTCGGAGAGACTCCTTCACTGATGTTACGTCCTGAATGCGGCTTCGATGCACGCTCAGGTATGTATAGCTTTCTCCAGTGTCAAGATATCTAATAACACTTACATCCACAAACTCAGGGTCATCGGGAACGCCAATAATCTTTCATTTCTTCAGATGAATCTTGGCACACTTGTCCAATTCAAAGTCCATACCAATCTCTTCTGTGTACTTCTTGACGATATTTAAAGCACTCTGAAGTTTGGTTTTACGAGAAGCATAGATCTTAAGGTCATCCATATAAAATACCTGAGTGTACATGTAAAATACATGCTCGCGATGATTAGTGTCGCCGCAGAGGTATCCAGAAGAATTTCGTAGTGCGAGAGATAGAGGCAGAAGTGTGATGCAAAAAAGCAAAGGGCTCATGGTATCACCCTGAAAGACGCCCCTCTGGAAGGTGACGTTGTTCGTTGTCACACAATAATTTCTATATGAGATAGTAAATCTAATTTTCCAAAGCGGCATCAATCTCTATGCATCTCACTATGTGTGGATGCATCTTCAAGATTTCCAACAAACAGATGATGAGTCTATGAGAGGTTGAATCGAAAGCTTTCCGGTAGTCAATCCACACAGGCTCAATTCCTCGAACAATCCTGCTGTTTTGGACAGCTGTAGAGATCTTATACAGTGTGTTGAAACAAGTTATTAGCCTGTAATTCTCTGGGTTGGACAAGTTGCCTTTTGTCGGTAGGAGTATAGTGCACCCTAACACCAGCCATTGCGGAATGAGCGTTTCCGACTTTAAATAAGAGGTGAATATGCGGGCCAGATGTTGATGTGTAGAAGTAAACTTTTCCACCAGAAGTTCTTGATACCATCTGGTCCTGTAGCGGAAAAGTTTTTCGTGGCCCTGAGTGCTTTTTTCACCTTTTCGGCAGTGATTGATGGACATTCCTCCTCAGATGTTATGAGTTTGTCGAAAAACTCCTTGAAGCGGGTGATAATATCAGTATCTTCTTTCAACTCCAGTGTTTTCGGGATTTTGTATACGTCTCTTCAAAACGTCTCTATCTTGTTGGGCGTCTTTTGGTCTTTTGATCCATCGTCGGTTTTGGCCTTTGACTTGAATCAGCCAAAGCTCTCGCAGCACCATAAACTGAACAATTGATGGTCCAGAAGTCGGAATCCTCCAAGATATCCTCACGAAGGGAGGCATCGATTTCCGCCAGATCTTGGAGCTTAGGAGGAACCTGCATGTCAATGTTCCTCCTTGTCCTGAAATCAAGATTATCTCTCAGAAGGTGCCTGCTTTCAGCGGTTGGTCCTACTGTCGCTTTCTCATCTTTGTCTGCAGCTTGTTCAACCAGCGGTTGGGGAAGCGCTCCGCGCACATATCCACGTGTGAAACGTGCTTTTGATGTTTCTGGCACCACAGAGTGTGCATACGCGCCATAAACCTCCGCGAGCAGGGATAATGCTGGCATCGTAGCAGTCTAGCAAGTCATCATTGAGTTAAATCGTTTACTACATGTGAGCGTTTCGCCGGTTCGTCATGTTGCCATCTAAATTATTTTGAGCACTCCGAACTCTACGGTGATCGGCACTGTTTGCCGATCCATTTTCAGTGGCTTTGCGCGTTCGATCTTTCTGAACCGCATCTACAACTTTTTTGTGGTTTGGTGAAGCCACTGTTGTTTCCACGAGCAGCTAGAAAAAGGGTTCGTCCAGCCTTGTAGAGCCCCGCATGCGAGAATAAGGCTGCATACTCTGAGAGGTCGCCCAGTATCCGAGAGTCACCGTTCGAGACACCTCACCCAGGTGCTATTCAGCCTTCGGCGCGGTTGTTATACCTCCGCTTGTGGGTTATTCCTTCGGGGACCACCCGGGACAATTGTCCGCAGTTGCTTATTAATTATTGTTACCATATTTAGCAGAAACCCTTGGTACAGGGACCCTCTATTCGCAACCCGAGGACTCGTTCGGTTGCTTTGTCATAGGCACTTCGGTTCGATTCCGAAGGAATCAAAACCAAATAAAGCAAATAAGAAGAATTAAAAAAAAATATTTATTTATTTATTAAATTTTTTTTATATTCATTAAAAATAATTGATGAAATACGAAATATTTCTATTTCATAAGAAAACCGAAGTCGATCTTGTTCAGACTTTCGTTGTGTGGAACGGGGGGCTTATGGCCTGGACTAGACTTGGTAAGTCTGCAGTCTAACAAAGAGGCTATTTTAGCTAAATTTGAGACCCATCTTAGAGTTTCAGACCTGCACAGGTTTGTGCAGACTTTTTTGCTACAAATGCTACCTTATCGTAGGATAGATCCAATGGGGAAGCAGTACATTAGATGAGAGATTGCCTTTTTTGCCAGACACCTTGCTCAGGCTCGCCTTATGGAGTCTGTTGGGGGTAGAGTCTCCGTACGGGATCTTAGTTTTGGTTTTGTGAAGGAGCAGCGTTGCCTCTGGTCCGTTCTGCATCGCATGGCTAAATTTGCCGAATAAAGCGGGAATGTGCTTTGTCGCTAAGTACCTGTCTGGAATACGGCAAGTTAGATCCTTTATCATGTCACCGTAGGGTTATGTGAGTTAAATGAAATTCCAACCTCTTTACATAGGTATATCCAGGTGTAAATGTTATACAGGGTGTTCTAAAAGTATGGTAACAGCAAAATATCTTGGAAGGGAACCATTTTCGGAAAATATGACCAACACAAATGTTGTAGCATTTTTGACGACCAATCTAATGGTGACCTTGACGTTAACTAGTACATTCACGGTCATTTCGAGGACAAATTGACTTTTTAAAATGGGAACCCCTATTTTTGACTCCGAAAACTTAGAGAGCGGAAAATTTTACGTGATATGACCTAATATAAAATCTAAAATTTTAAATTTTTTAAATTTTAAGTCGAAAATTTGACCTGGGAAGGTCATGGCAAGGTCAAACAACGTACATCAGGATGACTCGACCGGCACGCATTTTTGAAGAAAATGTCCAACACAAGAGTTGTAGCATTTTCGACCCCCAATCGATTGGTGACCTTGACCTTGCCATAAACTTCTCAGGTCAAATATTCGATTGGTGATCGTCATATCTGGACGTCAAAATTTCCGCTGTCTCAGTTCCCGCGGTCAAAAATAGGGGTTCGCAATTTAAAAAATCAATGTGACCTTGACGTGATCGTGAAGGTTCAGCTTAAGGTCACCATTCGATCAAACGTCAAAAATGCTACAACTCTTGCGTTGGACATTTTCTTCAGAAATGCTTGCCAGTGAAATCATCCTCCTGTACGTTGTTTGACCTTGCCACGACCTTCCAAGTGTAAATTTTCGATCGGTCAAGATCTATCTGGACGTAAAATTTTCCGCTGTCTCAGTTTCTGGGCCAAAAATAGGGGTTCCCATTTTAAAAAAATCAATTTGACCTCGAAATTACCGTGAAGGTCATAGTCAAGGTCAGGTCAAGGTCAACATTAGATTGGGCGTCAAAAATACTACAACTTTTGTGTTGGTCATATTTTCCGAAAATAGTTCCCTTCCAAGATATTTTGCCGTTCCCATACTTTTAGAACACCCTGTATGTCATTTATATACCGGGTGTCCAAAACGTCCCGGGACGGCTAAATATTTCCTCAGGTAAGATATTTTTCAGGGCGATCAAGGTCATTCTTGAAGGAACTTTCAACAAGGAATTCAATGGTGACCTTTATTTTGATCTTGACCATGACCTTCACGGTCATTTCAAGGTCACATTGATTTTTTTAAATGGGAACCTCTATTTTTGACCCCGGGAACTGAGAGAGCGGAAAATTTTACGTCCAGATATGACCTTCACAAATCGAATATTTGACCTGGAAAGGTCAGGGAAAGGTCAAACAACGTGCAGCAGGATGACTCGACTGGCATGCATTTTTGAAGAAAATGTCCTGGTGAAGGTTCTGGTCGTAGACAAGGTCAAAGTCACCAATCGATCGGGAGTATAAAATGCTACAACTCTTGCGTTGAAAATTTTCTTCATAAATGTATGCTGGTCGAGTCATCCTGCTGTACGTTGTTTGACCTTGCCATGACCTTCCCAGGTCAAATTTTCGATTTGTCAAGGTCATATCTGGACGTAAAATTTTCCGCTCTCTCAGTTCCCGGGGTCAAAAATAGAGGTTCCCATTTAAAAAAATCAATTTGACCTTGAAATGACCGTGAAGGTCATGGTCAAGATCAAAATAAAGGTCACCATTGAATTCCTTGTTGAAAGTTCCTTCAAGAATGACCTTGACCGCCCTGAAAAATATCTTACCTGAGGAAATATATAGCCGTTTCGGGACATTTTGGACACCCTGTATAGTGGACAAGACACTCATATTTTATATTTGATTTATACAGAAAAATTTATGAAAAAGGAAAAGTATCATTGTCTTGTCCACTATATATAAACTTCACCTGGGTGGGACTTAATCAAATATTGCAGCTATACTTACGGATCATTATCATGCATAATAATCTGTCGATAAATAAATAAATAATATTCAATAATATTTAAACTGTTAAATTGCGTTCTTCTTTATTCTTTATGATACAATAACATTGTGTTTTTGAGAGAAAAAGGAATTCCAAAGGATTTTATACATATTTTCGAAAAAATCTCGAAAATAACGCGAGATGGTAATAAGTTTTGAGGGACGTTTTTCTATAACTTTTTTTTTAAGAAACATGTTTCTTCCTTAGACCTGTTTCGCATGTCGTATCGGTTTGGCAAAAAACGTGAGTTTTTGTTTGAGACAAAAAAGTTATCTCTTCTATCCAAGGGGCGGGCACAAGGCAGACTATTTTCGAATATAGGGTAGACTGGAGCAAGACCTATCGCCGGCAAAGATATTATAAGCCTAGATGCGGCACGGGGTATAGTTCGAGGAACTAATTGTAGACGGCGCTCCCGGCGAAAATTGCCCGATCCCCCCATGCCTCTCAACCCGCATATTGCACCAAACCAACTCCTTTGCCCCCGCACTCTTCTCCCGCCAAACAAGTCCATCGAATAGCCGATACTCAGTCGGTACATACTTGAAAATATAAAATAAAAGTTTTATATATAAGATTTTTTAAATTATTATTTTCATCTATTCGAATAAATTGCACTAGAAGGAAATGTCCAGAAGATAAGATGTACTCTTGAATTAATTTTAAATGTAATTGTTTCGTAATAAATACTGTCAGCTGCTACATTTTTTATTGAAAAGATTAGTTATATTGCAAATAAAATTAACTGTTCATGAATAATGCAAGTGACAAATTTTTAATAGTAACTACTAATTAATAACCTTGTGATTATATTACTCACATTTTTTGAAATACTCTATTATTTGACTAAAGTTAATTTTTATAATAATGCAGAAAATTGTTCTTTTGAGAAAGGGGCAGTAGAAATTCTACTAAATGAAACTCTACTTTTGTGAATTCTACACCGCTAATTCTACAGGCGAAAACTCTATACACAAGCATATTTATTAAACAAATTAAATGTTTTAAATGTAAACACGGTAAAATTACACACCGCAAATTTGTACACAAAATAATTGAAATTTTCAAAGAATTATTTATTAAAATATTTTGTGTAGAATTTTTTTTTATTGTGTAGAGTTTATTTAAATTCACAAAATTTAAAGTATTATTTTGTATAGAATTTTACGGTGTAGGATTCATAACCATATTGAGTTAAAATTGAAAATAATCAATTTGTTTAATAAATATGATTGTGTAGAGTTCTCGCTAGATGTAGAGATGTAGATTACTAATTAAATAAATTAGAATTAAACAATACAATTGTAAAATAGAATTATTTTTCATTTTATTCGATTTTTTTATATATAATATTTGATAAACTTATTAAGATTTGACTATTAGTCAACTGAGTACCAGTAACAATAATCGAATAATGCGAAAATTTAAATTTTTGGTAGAAAATAAACTTTTTTGTTAAAAAAATCATATTTTTGGGTTGGAAATTCCCCCGTTTTACAGATAATTCATCCTTTTGGCTTGAAAATTCAACAATTTTGTTGAAACCTTGTCTTTTTTTTAGGAATAATCTTTTTGCTGGAAAATTCATCATTTTGGTTGAAAATTGAACGACTTTGGTTAAACGTTGAACTAGTTTGTTAAGAATTCATATTCGTTAAGATTCACCTTTGGTTGACAATTTAACTATTCCATTTTTAGAAAATTAATCTTCTGGCTTAAAAAGTCATCTTTTGAATTGAACTCTTGTTGAAAATTCATTTTTTTAAAAAGATTGATCACTTTAGTTGAAATTTTATCTCTTTGGTTGAAAATGTAACTATTTTGTTGACAATTCGTTTTTTTTTTGTTCAAAATTTATTTTTTCATCTGAAAATTGCACCTATCCATTTTTTGTTAGAAATGTATCCTTTTATAAGTTGAAAATTCAACTTTTTGGCATTTTCATGTATTTCATGTATTCCTTCTTGAAAATTCGTCTTTATGGCCGAAAATTAATCTTTTTGGTTATAAATTCATTCTTTTTGATTAAAAATGTAACTGTTTCAGTCAAAATCAGTCTTGTTTGGTTAAGGATTCAACAATTTGAAAGAAAATTAAACTACCGGTTGAAAATTAACTTTTTTGTTAAAAATTCATATTTTGGTTGAAATTTAACTATTTGGTTACAAATTAAACTATTTTTTATGAAAATTTAACTTTTTTGTAGAAAATTAATTCTTTGGTTAAAAAATCATATTTTCGTGTTGAAAGTTAACGTATTTTGTTGAAAATTCATGTTTGTTAAAAATTCATATTTTTCAAGATTCACCTCTTTGTTTTCAAATTTAACTTTTTTTGTTGACAATTCGGTGTTTTGGTTCAAAATGATTTTTTTTGTCTGAAAATTGCACTTATCCATTTTTGTTAGAAATGTACCCTTTATAAGTTGAAAATTCAACTACTTGGTAGAAAATTCATGTATTTTGTTAAAAATTCGTTTTTCTGATAAGAAAATTAATGTTGTTTGTTGAAAATTCAATATATATTTCGACGTGAAATCTCAGGAATTAAAAGTGTTTCATAATGCATTCAATATGGTATTTACATTAATTGTATTTGAAAGAATTTATTCCTCCATATCATTACTCTATTTTCGTGAAAAATCACCCTATTTAATATGTCTAAAAGTAAGTTTTACATAAGGGCTAATACGAGGGGTTATATCAGTTGTCGGGCGTAGCGTAAATTACTAATTTGAGAAAATAACAGACCCTGTGATCCTACTCTTCACCTTCTTACCTAAAAACCAGCTGTATAAAATGTGAACCCGAAAAACCGGGAAAGACATGTTTTTCTTGATTGACTTCAAGATTTTTTTTTACCTTTACTTATTAGAAGACTCTATGAAAAAAATTAATCACCATTTTTAAACCCTTAAAACCCCTAATTGAATAGTTTTCTCTGTTATCACAAAAGTTCCACAAAAATTAATTAAAAGAAACAAATCAAATTAAAAGTTTTTTCAATCCTTGGTCGGAAATTTCGCACAAGTACGAAAAAGTAGAACTACTCGTATTTTTACAGGAAAATACCAATGAGTATAATAATTTTAAGACAGCTAAGAAATTCAGGTGGCCGTTTTAATCAAGGAAAAAAATTCCCGGGCATTTTCCGGTTCGCAAAAGATTATTGAATTCTTTTTAATTCCTTGGAATCCTTTTGAATAATTTTAGTTTCCGAATTTGTATTTGGGAACATGTTACCGATGAGACATTTAATTATACTTCAATTTCTCACTTATAAAGTTCTAAAGAAACCAAAATACACATTTTCAAACATAGTTATACTACTGAGATATAATCTACTAGGATTATTCACAAAAATGTATATCTTGCAAGGGAGTGCCCGGTAGTGTGTTTTCTGTGTGGATTAATAATTTTTGTAAATAAAGATCTTGACTCCAAAGTAAAATTTGGAAATACCTAGGCCCAAATATTTGACTTATTCTTGATTAAAATATTTATATATTCAATTCTCTTATAAACTTTTATTCAAGTATGCAAAAAAAAAACGTTTTAAATGTTCTTTTTTTAGTGAAAAACAGTTCGCTTTTTCGAACTTGTTTCGCAAACAAATTGATTTTCTATGAATGTTATTAATTTAATAAATTTGTTTAAATTTCGCAAACATATTCAAAATCAGAATATGAATGGAATAAAAATAATAAAATAATATAAAAATATGAATTATTGATAAATAAATAAATTAATTAATTGATGCAACAGATTTTTTTTGGAAAAACGACAATATTTTGAAGAAGTGACTCTTTCATTGAAAAAAGCATTATAAATATTAATGTTTGCATAAATTAAAAAAATTATTAGAAGGGAATCGAATATATTGATATTTTTTCTAATAATTCTTTGAATTAATTATAAACTGTTTGAATTTCTTTGAAGTGTTGAATTCTGATGAAGATAAAAATTGCATGTTGTTAACTCCTCTCGAATATTTAATGCTTAGTTTTTTAATTAAATTCTAATTAAATTAAAATTTCTTATTCTTGTAAATTTTCTATTTAATATAATTCCTATTTTAATATAGTTCAAGATTTTTTGTTGAAAAATCTGTCGTTTTTTCTTATAATGTCTTTTAGATTTTTCTATTAAAGTATAAATCTTATTTAAGATTCATTGCTTAAAACTAAGTAAGACTTAAAATTTTTATTTTCAATTGAATAAGTAGAATTTTTTTCAATTTAATAAGTAGAAATAGACTTGTAGAAATAAAACCACTCGATTTTCATTGAAAGTATCAGACTCATATTTAATTGAAAATAAACGTTTTATATCTTACTTATTTTTAAACAATGAAGCTTGAAAAAGGTTTATTCTTTATTAGAAAAATCTACAAGATATTAAAAGGGCAAACGTCGGGTCTTTCAAATAACATATTGAACTATATTAAAATAGAAATTGAGAAGAATAAAAATTAAAATTGAAATCTGCAGAACAATTTAGCGACATATTAGTGACAGAATATTGGGGAAATTTAAACCGTTGTTGTGTGTAGGGAAATTTCAGTACCAATAACTGAACTTTCTTTGGAATCGATAGACATACAGCAAAGATATTATCTTTGCATACACTTTGGTTATTCGCGCTAAAAAAATGTTTAAAACATTTCTTGTTTGCAGAGTTTTTAAATTTTTTAAAGTTAACACTTTTTTTCATACCTATAAGTAAAAAAAGTATCAATACAGTGAATTTTTTAATTTTTAATTTTGGCATTTAATGAGTTAAGATAAATAAGAATTTGTGATTTAAAAATGCTTGTATAATACATTTAAAAAAATAAATAAATACAGTAGGAAAATAGACAAGATCCAGGAGTCGAAATTAGAATTACAGCAAATTTTAAAAATTCTGGATTTGGTATGTAATGCCAAATTGTACGTAGTTGTCAATTTTTTCTCTAGTGTATTTTCATACTTCAAAATTCCACGCGTGCTTGAAAAAATTATAAAACCACAAGTGAAGAAAATAATCCAATGAAATAGCAAATTCCAAATTCGGAAAATTTCTAGGGACGACATTAAAATCCCCAAAAATAAAATTCTTGACACGGTAAAATTCCCGTATAATAAAATTCAAAAAACGATAAAATTCCCGTTTAATATTTAAATTTTTATTGAATTATTGTTTGAAGTTAAAATAAAAAATCATATAAACAAATTAATGTAAAAACACGTGCGCCTCAAACAGACAAAAAATTTCTCCGTAAAATTTCTTCGAACCTAATAATATTTTCCAAACAAACTTTGCAGGATTCAAATCGGCACTAATTTATCTCGAAGTTTTTTAAAAATTAATAATTCGATTTTTGAGAACATTTTTGTTGTAATTTAAAAAAATACTATGTACATTTTCAGCCAAAATTTTTCATCCAGGAATATATATTTTTTTCAATTATTGTCATTTTGAATTTAAACAATATTTTTTCAAAACTTTAAACTTAAAAAAGTTTTTTCTCTTGTATAAATATTTGATTATTTTAATTTAAAAAAATATTTACCAAAGAAAAGTTTTTTGAGCCCTGATTTATCTCAAAATTTCTTCTTAGCTTTTCTTTTTAAATTAAAAATTCGATTTTGGAGAACGTTTTTTGTAATTTTTTGGAAAGACTGTACAAATAACCTGTCTCAAGCTTCAGATTTGCAAAAATTATATACAATCTTAAATGCACTTAAATTTCGGTTCAGTCTAGTAATGAAAATTAAACTTCAAAGTACAAAAAAATATTATTTAAAAAATCTTATCTATCATTTATAGAAACATGAACGTATTAGCAATTATAATAATATTTAACAAAAATATAAACATAATTATCTTTTTGAAGGTATTACTCTCAAAATTCAGTTTATTTATTAACATCATATCATATCATCAATCATTATTAATTCTAAATATGTATTTTCGGTGTGCCTAGACATTGCACTAATAATTATTATATTCGGAAGTGCGGTGTTTCTGTAGCGATACATGTACATGTCAAACTTTTCTAACCTTAAAAAATCTTTCTACTGCTTTACCGTCATATTTTACGAAAAACGAGAAATCCAGCGCTCGACTTCGTAGTACGGTGAGGGCAGCACCTCGATATGGCAGAAAATGTGATGTCCTATATATATATATAGTTCCCCCACTCTGACACCCCGTGCCGCATCTAGGCTTATAATATATTTGCCGCCGGGGAGTATATAGGCAGGCTGCGTTATATCCACAGATTCTTATTACCGACATATTACCGACATAGTTCTGTTTCATGCAAAAAACGTGGATGATGAAAATCTGCTTTTCGGAATAAAAAGAGTCTGTAAAGACGGTGATCTCTGCTTGCGGTACTTGGGTAGATTCTACGATTCCACAGTAATACAAGAATCTGAATTCCCACAAAAAAGGTTGACTTTCAGATGTCACCAAAAGGATCATTCGCCGGATGAAAGTCAACTGATGATTGTAATATGACTTTCAGATACTCGCTTGGTTGAAAGTTAACCGCTTTATGCACGTAAAATGAAATTTTTAGGTTAATTTGACACACAAATATTGTTGACATCCCGTCAAACCTTCACTTAGTATTCTTGGCGATTATAACATATCCTACTTATAAAATACGATAAACATGATAAGAATATGTAAGGTAGGGAAATTTATTTTCCGTAGACACTTAAATTTTTCTTTACCTTCATGACAACGTATTCCTTGGAATTGGTCTCAGCCTTAACTCATGAAAAACTTTTCACAAACGGCGCACGTGTCCAACACATATATTTAAACAGATATCGATCAGCACTGGCTTTTTATAATTGCTGGATGTCAACCATTTCAAGAATACTTTTGTTTTGTTTAAGTGAAAACTGTTCACAAACGCTTTAAATATACACATATCCAACATACCGAGATCCACGCGTCAATCGACATTTTTCCTAAGTGTTCGCACATCGCAGTTCGCGCACGCATTTCTGCTAGGGCAAATGACTTTCAGATCGCACGACTGAAAATCATTCGAAAGTTAACATACCTACCAGTTTTTCATTGTTTTACTACATATTTCAGACATAGACATATAATATGTGAAATTTTACACTAACTCTCAGTATCTGAAATCCTTCAGTGATATGATCAAAATCATGTCTTATACTCTTTGAAATCAAATTTTACATTCCACTACATGCAGTCTGAATTCATCATTCACAAAACAAATTATCATCGGTGCTGAATTTAAAAAAGATGGAAAGTTAGCGTTATTAGTGAAACTGCTAGCTAGCCATTCTTGTGCAAGTATAACCTTAAATTCTAAAGAGTGGAAACTGTTCAATAGTTATTTTAACCTCATTTTATTGTACTTTGATGGTCAAGAGTAGCAACAATGAATGGACTGTGTAAATTTTCGTATACACATAAACATTAGAATATATCTTATGGAGATTATGTCATCGTTTCGAACCAAATTCAAGAAACTGAAGTTGAAACCTAAAAATATCACCCGTTTATAAAAGAAACAATGTTTGCTGTTCGTCAGAAAGTCAGTCTTTGTATCGGCCGGTATCTTCTGGGACCGAGTGTTATGATGTTTGAACGTACAAAGAATATTATTACTGAAACCATTTTGCTACAATTATAAAAAAGCAGGATTTAGAAAAAATCCCAAATAGGTTTTTTATATTGATGAAATAGTAGAAAAAGGATACATCTATTTATGAAAATCGGTTTTTAAAATTATTAATATAATTAAAGATAATTTTTTAATAATTATTGTAATGAAGATGGATTTAAAATTCCGGCGAGTCGTGTTTGGTAAGAAAGCAGGATCAATGACTATGATCGTAACAAAAATTGCTTCAAAAAAATCAAAAAAGTAACTTTCCATAAGGATCTCCTAGGACGTAAGAAATAGGTGAACACAGACAAAATTTTCGGTATCGTCGCCAAGCATGTATAATATAAATGAAAATCCGTAAATGATTTGATTCAATATTGTATATAAGAAGATATATATATTTTTTTATTAATTGGAAAAAGTTTGAACAACCATCCCAGGGCCCCACTATGAGCAAGTGCCATCTATGAAAATGACACCGACTCCCAGTAGAACTGCAGTAAATCACACCTATGGCCACGCCTTTGAGCTTACGAACCAGTGATAATTTCGCACCTCCGAGAGCACCGATCACAAGGACAATTACTTTTTCTTCTCCTTGCCAGTGATGTTGTAGTCGGCTGGAGACGAGAATTCGATCACGAATATAGTTTGTTTCTCGAAGACCTGAAGAACATTGTCAGGCCTCAAGTGTGCAATAGAGACTGCTATCCGAAAATCGTATTACCAGAAAATTTGGCACTTTTCGTTTTGGACAATTGACTCTATCTCCCTCGAAGCATTCGGCAGGGCAGGTTCGTAGCCAAAACCTTAAGAGCGACAAAGATGGTAGTAAAGCACTCTTAGGGCCGCATTATGTCAGAGATACGTCGTTCCCGCGTGAGTTGGACACCTGGATAGTATGTCCTCTAGGTACTCTTCGTGTCTATGATACGCTCTGCACCTATCGTTAGGAACTTCTTGACGTAAAATGCGGTCACGGTATACTAAGGTGGAAATGACAGCGTCCTGGCATGCGAAAATAAAAACCTCTGTACTTGAAATAAGTCCTGAGGATCTTAGGAAAGCAAAAGTTGACTCCTTCGACAAAGGCTGATTTTCTACATTTTTGTAAAAGTTTCCATGCATTTTCTTGTCGAGGAGCTGTTGGCGGAATTTTTCTATCTCTGATTTCTTTACTTTGGCTTTTAGAAGAGAGACTTCCAGATGGAGTATTGCACTTTCCTGATTTTCGTCATTTTCCTCAGGTTTGGAAGGTAGTAAATGAAGAGAGAAAAAGAAGAAAAAGATTAAACCAGGATATTGAAATGGTAGACTGGAAAACATATTTTATGGGTTTGCTAGGAGTGGTAGAGAGAAAAGTTAGGAAACAGGAGAATATGGTAGAGAAAGAGATGTTGAAGAGGACATAACAAGATAAGAAATAGTCAAAGTGTTAGGAATAATGAAAGTTTGAAAAGCACCTGGTATAGATGAGATTCCAAATGAAGTCTGGAAATATGGGGTGACAGAACTGAAGGAATAAGCATGGATAATGTGTGATAGAGTGTGGAGAGGAGAGGGGTGGCCAGAGTTATGAAAAGAAGGAGTAGTGGTACCCATAGTGAAGAAAGGTAAAGGGGAGGAGGTTAAAGATTATAGGGGTGTGACGCAGATGCCAACATTGTATAAAATATATGTAACTGTTTTGTCGGAGAGATTAAAGAAAGAAGTTGAGGAAAAAAAGATAAAGCCACCGCACCAGACAGGGTTTAGAAAAGGAATGGGGGTGATGGACAACATATATGATCTGAATTATCTGATAAATAAAAGGATTAAAAGGGAGAAAGGGGCAATGATAGTAATATTCGTGGACTTAAAGGCGGCGTTTGACTCCCGAGAATAAGATAGAAGAATATAAGAATATATATATAATATAATATAAGAATATCGAGATAGAAAAAGTTATGGTGAAAGAGGGGATACGAAAGGGCTTTATAAAGAGAGTATCGGAAATTAATCTCAGACTTAGAAGAAGAAATGAAGAGAAAGGGATGGGGAGGAGTTAGGATGGGAGAGGAAAAGATATATACACCGGCATACGCGGACGATATAGTGTTGATAGCAGAGGATGAAGAAGGAATCACGAGCTTAATTACAGGATTGGAGAAATACTTAGATGGGAAAAAGTTGAATTTAAGTATAGAAAAGACAATGATAATGAGGTTTAGAAAAGGAGGGAGAAGAAAGAAAGAATGGACTGGGAGACGGAAGGGAGTGAAGTTAGAGGAAGTAAAGTAGTTTAAATATTTGGGATATACCTTGCAAATGAATGGAGAGCATAGAGCTCATATAAGAGAAAGGATGAAAAAAGCGGCATGGATAATAAAACAGATATGGGCAATAGGAAAAAGAAAATTCAAGAAAGATTGGAGAAGGAGAATGTGGCTACTTGATAAGCTGTTATGGCCGGTATTAGGTTATGGAGCGGAGATATGGGTATGCAAGGAAAGGAAAGAGATTGAGAGTTTACAAGAAAGGTATATAAGGTGGACGCTAGGGGTAGACTGGAGGACGCCTGGATATATGGTGAGAGAAGAAGCGCAAATGGATAAATTAAGTACCAGAGCGGGTAAGGGAGCATGGCAATTTGAGACGAAGTTAAGGAGGGAAAAAGAGGGGTGTTAGAAAAAAATTTTTGAAGGAGGTAGAAGAAAGGAGAGGGAGAGCGTTAGAACTAATAAGATGGGAAGAAGGAAGGAGAATGTTTTTTGGTGCTAGAGATATAGGAGAGAGAAATGAAGTAAGCTAAAAATAATTGGAGAGAAGGGACAGGGAAAGACAAATAATGGAAAGATGGGGAATGATTGAGGAATCAAAATAGAATAAATGGTATAAGATGATAAAAAAGGAAGGAGTACCAAAGTATTTAGAAAAGGGATGGGCAGAGAGAAGATGGACCAAAATAGCAAGATTTGGATTGGGAAAAGAGGTAAGGGAGGGGATGTATTGGGAAAGGAAGAGAACAGAAAGTGCCGAATATGTGAATAGGAGGAGGAAACATGGTAGCATGTATGGGAAGGATGTAGGGGAGGAATGTAAGATAAGGGAAGCTGGCAAGAGAATGTGGTAAAGATTCTAGGGTAGGATGGCATGAGTGAGGAGTGGATGAAGGAGTTGGAGGTGGCTAGAAGACATGAGAGGTTCCTTCCCAAAATGATGAAATCCAAGGGTGAGACGGCACAATGAATAAGAAAGAAACTTGGATAAAGCGTAGTGAGGTCGAGAGGCGGAGCCCCCACGGTGTATCTGCCCCCCCCCCCACCGAGAGGGCAAACACCCTACTGAAAAGATTCACATTGACCCTAGAATCTAGTAATCTGAAAATGTTCCAATCCTTTTCAAGAAAAAACAGAGGAAGCAGAATATTTGTTTGAAAGTAAGGAGAATAGGCAGGGTGTATTTCACTCATCTTTAAATTTGGACACTGATAATTGCACAAGTAAATAACTGCTGTGATATTCGTAAGAAAGTTAGGTTTCCTGATCTGTCAACACTGAAGTTCGTAAACATCATGTTGTCATGACAACATCTGTTGTCCGAGTCCTACCGGGAATGTGAATGCTGTTTTGTGATTGGCCACCAATAGTGTGCGAATATACTATGCGTTTTTCTTCGCACACGCGAACCAGTTTGCGAATAACATCTCCCAGAAAATGCGTTAATCGGGCACTTTGCGCTGGCTGCGCAGCCACGAGAAGTCGAAGTTCGAACTTCGCACGCAGGTGTTTCAAAAACGAATATGTGGGTTTTCCTTTTTCATCGGCCCTACATTTTTTTCTGATTGAAAACAAAAGGAATCAACAGAGAGCATTATATAATAAAAAAACTTTGAACAAATAGACATTTGTAACATATATTACTATTAAGGACAAAGAGATACTCCAGTGGTATGAATTCTACCTTCTGATTGTTTAACGTAATAGTTATTAACAAATTACATAAAGAAATTGTCGAAATATGCATTTATGATTTCAACAATTTTTTTTCAATCATACAGTACTGGTAAAGAGACAGGGATACTAAATTTTCATAAATGTCACCTTTTAATTGTTGACTGCGACTCTGATGGCTTAGATACGTTAATGAAAGCCCCATATTTGAAGATTTTGTGATCAAAATCTGATTGTTTGTCAAACACTCACTGTGAGTCGCTGATGGGTGCTCTCAATAAGGGTGTTAGAAACCAATACAAATTTTTTGTATATTTTTCATTTTAATTGTTAAAGATAATAATACAAATGTTTTATTTTCTTAAATAAGTGGTATATTGTGTCACTAGGGAGAGAGAAGAACGATTTAACAAGTGTGTAGTATGCTGCCCGAGTGGAGCGAAGCGAGGAAAAACAAAAAATATAGGGCAAATATAGAGCTCTTATTTATGTGTTTTGGCCATAACAATTACAGTTAACAATTAAAAGGTAACATTTATAACAATTTAGTATCCCTGAATCTTTAACACTGCTGTATGATAAGAAAGCAGAATTTATACCACTGTAGTATCCCTTTGTTCTTAATAGAATCGTGCATTTGAAAAAGAAAATTTTTACCGAAAAATGTAAATGTTGACGATATGTTTACGTGTTTCGTTTATAAAAATGGTGAATGTCCATTTTTTCAACGTTTTTATTATATAGTCAGTGGCGTAGCTAGCCCTGAGTATCAAAATTTCTTGCGGGCCCTTTTTAGGAAAATAAACAAGGGTGCCCCGAGTTCCGGGGCCCCCGGACCTCGGGGGCCCCGTATCATTGATACGGCTGATACGGCGGTAGCTGCGCCCCTGTATATAGTACTCTATGTTGATCCCTTTTGTTTTCAATGAGAAAAAAATGTAGCGCTAATAAAAATGGAAAAACCATATCTCTGTTTATAAAATTTGTTTACAGCTAACGTTTTGTTAATTAAACAAATTATTTACATTCGCTGAATACTCATGCATGCGTTTTTGACGATTTAGAGTATATTTGCATTGTTTTCACTTTAATTACAAATAATAATTTGAAATTTCCTATTTCTTCCGCCATATTTATTAACACAGCAATTCGCTTTAAAGAAAAAAAATGGCTTCTCATACGTTTTCCGGGAATTTAATGTTGAGTATTTTAAAAAAAGGAAACAAGAAATCGGGCAAAAAATGTGACCTCTGGACGAATTTGACCGCGAAAATCCATTTTTGGACAACTGCTCTCGAACCGTGCATGCATCAGCAGATCGTTCCGGCCAGAGCGAACCCTCTAGGTTGAAAAGCGTAGCACCGGGAAATTTTTGAAATTGTAACTTCGAAAGTCCGCTTTTCAAGAAAGACTTATTTAAAGTTGACGAGTCCCATAAACTCACGTGGTATGTTTCTTCTTCAAATATAAAATATATCCACTTCCGTAAGAGGTCCATAAGTATAATATATATCACTAGATAGAACATATAGCCATATAGGATTGAATTATGATTTCCCATCGAAAACCTAAACTCGATATTTTTTGTCCTTGTTCACAAAAACGAGAATATCTCCTGAACGACAGTCGATAAATTGGGCCCATTTCGTGCTGAACGTCAAATATAATCAAAAACATAAACTTAATTATTGAAAAATTTTAATTCATCTGAACGAGCACATTGAAAATTCATGAAAAAGTAAATCATAAAAAACATTTTGTGAAGTTGTTGCTTTAGTTCATAATAATATACATTATTCGCAATGAGTAGAGCGTACATATATTTTACTATACCTATATTTTGGTTTTTCCCTGCACTTAATAGTAGAGTGAGCCGAAAAAAACCATTTTTCGATTAGCGGATTCTAATAGTGGGTCAAAGTTGTATTTGCCCAACAGTAGTACATAGTTCCTCCAAATTTTAGTTCGTGGATATATCTTCTGTCCTGTATATGGATTTAAAAACTAAAATTTTTGAAAATTAAGAAAAATATTCCCAAAGGCCAAAAATTAGTTTAATTTTGTTATAGGTACAGTTTTTGATGGTGTCTAATAATATAGAATTAGACATTTCAAATCAATTTTGCTTACGTTGAAACTAACTACACATTTTTTTTAAAGAATTTGAACATGCCATGCTTGTAATTTCTTCAGCTCGAATCATACGAACATGCCATTCTTTTCCTATCACAGGAAAAAAATGAACTTGTGTGCAAGATCTAAAAATTGCTCAGAAAAGGTCAAATACACCATTTTGAAACTCAACAGAATATTTTGGCTGATAGAATTTTTTTTTAAATTTCCCAAAATGTTAATTTTCAAAATCCATGCACAAAACACAAATACAACTTTTTCTCACTATTAGAATCCGTTACTAGAAAAACGTTTTTTTTCAGCCTACCCTACTTCATAGTTCTCTAAATGAATCGAAACCATATCAAAATTGAGGTACACTCAACTCCCGAGATAAGCACGGTTTCGGAAATGGCTTGCGTTGACCTTCAGAATATCTCGGGGGAATCCGAACGTAAATAGACAAGGCCGCATGAACTATTTCTGTTGGATTTGGAGACATGACGCAACCTAATGCAACTAACGCGCTAAAAGTGCGGCCCTCAACTGTTTATCACGCCTGACTGAGCACATCCGTTCGCGCTCCTCGCATCACCCAGTTCCGAGGCCTCAAGTTCTAGGAATAGTGTAAACTGAGGGTGCTTATCTCGGGAGCTGAGTGTATATAGATAGGGGCGCTGTTGACGGATGCACGGATCTGGTAACAGTTAAAAAATTGTAATTAAAGAAGAAGACCCCTCGGTGCGAGTACGAATACATACATACATTGATCAGCAGTTCGAACTCGAAAGTTCATTGCCTCACTACCCGATTCGGGTAGTGTTTCTAGGTGGATATTTACTACCAATGTGGGCCCACCACACCCACGACGGACCAACAGCACGCAGTATTCCTGAACGGTCACCTACCCAAGTACTAACCGCGCCCAACAATGCTTAACTTCAGTGATCTTACGAGAACTGGTGTTTTCAGCGTGGTATCGCCGTTGGCGAGTACGAATATTGAAAGAAATTCAATTGTTTTTCAGTTTTAACATTGATCCAGAGAGTGAATATAACTGAAGTTCAAAATGAGTTAGTAATAAAGTGACTTGAAACAAAATTGAATCCCTAGTTTTTTCTATGTGATTACTCCACATTGCAAAGTGTAGCTGAAAATAGGCAACAATTTCATCAAAGTTGAAAAGAGTCAAAATAACATAATCTAATAACATAGCTTCCTTCACACTCTACATACAAGGGAAGGCCTCAAGTATGAAACTGAAATCGAGTTCGCATGAAGATAATTCGAAAGATTATCGAATTTCATTCGACACGTGTCACGGCTTTTTTGTAAGTGGAGCCTAGTTTTTTAAATATTAATGTTTTAAAAATGCGGCTACCTTCACTGATACACTAGTATCAGTTACGCGGAAAATTTTTCAGCCAGCGGAGCTGGCCCTGCGGTAGCGTGCCTGCTTGCGATTCCCTGCTGTCGGGGTTCGAATCTTTTGTCTAGATTTTTTTTTTTTTTTAATAATACCACAAATTTAAATTATTATCAGTAACAATTTTAATATATAATATTTCGGAAGGTTGAATTTTTTGAAGTTGATTTTCAAATGGATAAAATGTAATCTTTTCGAATCAAAACAAAATAAGGTACAATAAGTTGACACGGTAAACGTACTTTATATGATTACAGTAATATTCACCTTAAAATCGGGGTAAATATTTACATTTGATTTTCTCTTTGGGGTACCAAGAACAACCACAGAAATAATAGATAGCCAGAGTACAATTTTGAACGTCAATCAAGTTTGTTTTCCAATTACTTGGACGCGTGAAAACTCCAACTGACGATTATCACCCCAAATTATGTACTTCATAATTATAAAGATAAAAAAGAGTATTATTTAATATATTATATGATATTATAATTAGAAAGTGTCTAATTTTCTCAACCTTCCGAAATATTATATATTAAAATTGTTACTGATAATAATTTAAATTTTTGGTAATATTAAAAAAAAAATAAATCTTGCTAAAAGATTCGAACCCCGACAGCAGCGAGACGCAAGCAGGCACGCTACCGCAGGGCCAGCGCCGCTGGCTGAAAAATTTCCTGCGTGACTGATACTAGTGTATCAGTGAAGGTAGCCGCAATTTTAAAACATTAATATTTAAAAAACTAGGCTCCACTTACAAAAAAGCCGTGACACGTGTCGAATGAAATTCGATAATCTTTCGAATTATCGTCATGCGAACTCGATTTCAGTTTCATACTTGAGGCCTTCCCCTTGATAGTCTCATTCCCTGCATGTATTATTTTATATCAAATGATTTAGTGAACGTATAAAATTATACATTCAAGATTAAAACCTTCCCTTACTTTTGGTATGTCCGAGAGGTGCTCCCGAGTCTAAATTTTAGTCCTACTTTAGACATCTAAATGTAGGTCTTAATAAGTTTTAGGAGGACCTATAGAGGACTTCATTTATATTGGATTTAGGCCCTCTTTTAGTCCTCCAGAGTGGCACATAAATACATTTTTACCACTTGTAGGACTAAAAGAGGGCTCAATTTAAACCCTCTTTTAGACCTCCAATGTCTTCAGGGAAAATAAAAAAAGTCCTACTGCGAAAGCAGACACCAGATTTATGGTCTTTCGTTTACATTACAAGGTTATAATAACATTTAACACACGAGAAACGCATTCTTCAGTTATTTGACGCACACAAATCTAATGCTATAGCTTAACTTAACACTGCTACATATAACGCACTTCACTAACGGAGAATATCGCACACTGAGTGGATAGGTCGCAACGGTCCTTACATTCTAACCAAAAAAATTCTTAGCGCTTGTGAGAAACGCCCAGTGCCGGGCCGAAAATTCTTGGTGCCCCGAGTCATATTTAATTTTCTTACTTCAATCTTGGATATTTGTGTGACATTTGTCACTGAAGTTTTGTATGATAACTAGGGTAGAGAGGGTTATGGTGGCCGCCTTTAAATTAAATTTCCTATACATTTTGATCGAAATATGATCTTGATGTGTGTATTTTTTAAGGTGAAGCTCACATTATCAGCGACGATTGTTATCACTCAAATGCTGTTTATTTCAACAATATAAAGTTTGTAGAATAAAAAGTATACAACGTAATAATTCTGGAGTGCCTAATGTAACGAAAAAAAATTACTCCAGACATTTTCAACAGTAAATGAATGTTTTTTCATCAATCATAGTGAAGTATGTTGCAAAACCCAGTTATACCTTCTTGCTTCCTGAAATACATGCGGTGCCGTTGTGTCCCGTACCTGATGTTCATAGATTTAATTAATGTTAATATATCTATAACGTCCATACAACCAATTCATGATATCTAAGGCTCTAAAAAATACTTTATCTATTAAAAAATAATGTTTTCATTTTTGTATTTCAATATATGCTGTAAATACTTAATTTTTGCCAAAGAATTTTCCATCTGTTTCCACCAAAACTGTTTTTTCATCATTACACTTTATGACACGTTTTTTAAAACACAAATTACATTTTAGCACTATTTTCCCAACCAACCAGAGCTAGCTGACGTAGATAATTATTATAAAAATTCACAAACGCGGGCGTTATTTATAATATCCGCTGTGCCCCACACCGCGCCACACAGTGAGGCAAAACGTCACAATTTGTTCCAAAAGAGCCTAGAGCCGCAAATTCTGAATCGATTTTAATTATTTTTTTTAAAATACTCTTAACTATAATCCAAAGAGAATTACAAGAGCCGATTTCGTATTTTTGTTTAACTGCACTTTTTTCTTTTCTTACAACTTTTTTACCGTTCCAAAAACAATCGAAATGAACCTGAAATCAGTCAAAATAAGTGTAGTAGTAGTAGTAGTATACCATTAAGCCATTTCCCTTTCAGGGTAGGCGTGACACTACCCGATTTGGGTAGTGTTTCTAGGTGGATAGTTTCTTGTAGTAAATAACTACAAGTCTGGGCTCACCACACCCACGATGTGCCAACAGCACACAGTATTCTTGAATGGTCACCCATCCAAGTACTAACCGCGCCCAACGCTGCTTAACTTCAGTGATCTGACGAGAACTGGTTTTTTTAGCGTGGTATGGCCGTTGGCATATATTGGCATATGTCACAGGGTGACATTGCTAAATTGTCACTCATCTCCATTTGATCTGAATACGGATATGTAGTAGCACCTAATACAAGAAATTAATTCATGGAATGCTTCAACTACTTTTTATAAAGTAATTGTGAGCAAACGCTATAAACAGGTGCACTATTTAAACATTCATTCACAGAAATACATTCTACTTTCACTAAAGTGACTTTAAATTGATTCAATAATGACATTCCATCAGAAAATGTTGTCTTTCCAACATATTTAATAATCTTATACACGAAGTTACATAACTAAATACACTATTCGGGCACACTAAAAGGACCTTAAGGGCCCTGGAAATCGAGTGTAAATCAACAAACGGGGATTCAGGCCAAACGGCGAAGCCATTTTGTCTGGTTTTTTGTATAAATAATCTAAAGAGTATAAAGACTCGCGGTACAGGTCACTTTTTTCGAGAAAAAAAATCTAATTTTTCATGTAACAATTAAAAGAAAAAAAATTTCTTTTTGTAGTAGAGTTTTCTACTATTCCTCGAAGCAGAGAGCAGGTGAAGCAGTTTTTCTGCTCGGAATTTCTTCATTTAGGGGCGAACACACCGTATACGAAAACTAGGGGCCCCTACCCAAAGGAGTGGGTGAATTTCCAAAAGGTTGGGTGGGTGGAGGTTGTTGGGTGTGGATAATATCATGACATGCAGATTTGAAGTAAAATAAAACTAAACAAAATAATATCACAAGTAAATGTACAGAAAAACGGTTTGCAATATTCACGCCGAATCAATGTAACGGTACAATTTTCGGCAAACTTACTCAGAAAGTAGTACTTTTTGTACATTAAGGGCCCTGGAAATCGACTACTGTAAATCGTAGAAAATGGATTCAGGCCAAACGGCGAAGCCATTTTGTCTGATTTTTTGTATAAATAATCTAAAGGGTATACAGACTCTCGGTACAGATCGATTTTTTCGAGAAAAAAATCTGTTTTTCATGTAACAATGAAAAGAAGAAACATTATTTTTTGTGGTACAGTGTTCTACTATTAAGCGAAGCAGGGAGCAGGTAAAGCAGTTATCGTGCTCGGAATTTCTTTTGCGCGACCCTAGCGGGAAAAGGAAAAACTACGATCCATTATAACTCAAGTCTGCAGGTTATGAAGCGCCCACTGTGACCCACATTGATTCATTCAGGGGCGAACACACCGTATGCGAAAACTAGGGGCCCCTACCCAAAGGAGTGTGTAAATTTCCAAAAGGTTGGGTGGGTGGCAAACTTACTCCGAAAGTAGTAGACAATATACAAGCTCTCTAAACGGGCAGATTATACAAACATGCAAGATATCCATAATATGTGCCGCCCAATTTCCTCGAAAAATACCAGATTGATTCGCATTAGACACAAAACTTTGCATGTGTGCACAACTCAGGGGTTGTAATAACCGGTTATAGAAGTCAAACGCTTAGTATTTTGACCCTGAGAGCTTGTAAAGAATGTTTCAAATTCTAATGTTCCAACCATATATTTAAATTTGAAATTTCATTGCGCTTCTTCGTTTCCTCATGAGAACAACTTATAGCACGTGTAGTCGTTGAAATAAAAAGGAAATTCTGCTACTTTTTTCTACCAAATGGCCTCCTCTCAGCTAATTTGTCTGTACTCTATGTACATAGAGTACAGTCAAACTGGAGGCCATTAGTAGAGAAAAGTAAGAGAATTTCCTTTTTAATTTTCGTGTTCTTTTCAAATGTTTATTAAAATTTTATGAAATCTTTGAAATATTTGTGAAATCTTTCGTATTCGTTTGAAATCACTTGAATATATGAAATCGTTTGATATCTTTGCAATGCTTTGAAATCTTCGAAATGTTGTGTACTGTACCCTTTTTGACATCTTTAGAATTTTTGTATTCTTTTACAATCATTACGAAATGTTTATGAAACTTTAGAAATATTTTTTACATCTTTCGGAAATCTGTTGTATTCATTGGAAATCATTGAACTATTTTTAATCTATGTAAAATGTTTAAAAAAATTGAAAATCTGCTCTACTATACCCTTTATTAAAATTTCTAAATGTTTGAAATCTTATCAGAGTTTTAAAATCTTTCGAAATATTCGAAATCTTTGTGAAATCTTTGAAATGTGGGGTCCATGCCTAGTTCAAGTCTTCGAAATCCTTGCAATCTTCATGAAATGTTCGAAATCTTTTGGAAATTTATTTGAAATCCGTATCAAATCTTTTGAAATATTTGTGAAATTTTTCTTAAATCTTGCTGTAATATTTTTTATTCCTTGAAATCATAGAATTATTGGAGATCTCAGTGAAATGGTTTGACAAACATGCAAAGTTTGTGTCTAATGCGAATCAATCTGGTATTTTTGGAGGAAATTGGGCGACACATTTTATGGATATCTTGCATGTTTGTATAATCTGCCCGTTTATACAGAGAGCTTGTATATTGTCTACTATATATATTGTCTACTACTTTCGGAGTAAGTTTGCCACCCACCCAACCTTTTGGAAATTTACCCACACCTTTGGGTAGGGGCCCCTAGTTTTCGTATACGGTGTGTTTGCCCCTGAATGAATCAATGTGGGTCACAGTGGGCGCTTCATAACCTGCAGACTTGAGTTATAATGGATCGTAGTTTTTCCTTTTCCCGCTAGTGTCGCGCAAAAGAAATTCCGAGCACGATAACTGCTTTACCTGCTCCCTGCTTCGCTTAATAGTAGAACACTGTACCACAAAAAGTAATTTTTCTTCTTTTCATCGTTACATGAAAAATAGATTTTTTTTTCTCGAAAAAATCGATCTGTACCGAGAGTCTGTATACCCTTTAGATTATTTATACAAAAAATCAGACAAAATGGCTTCGCCGTTTGGCCTGAATCCATTTTCTACGATTTACACTCGATTTCCAGGGCCCTTAAATGACAATATACAAGCTCTCTGTATAGACAGGCAGATTATACAAACATGCAAGATATCGATAATATGTTTCGCCCAATTTCCTCCGAAAATACCAGATTGATTCGCATTGACACAAAATTTGCATGTTTGCACAACTCAGGGGCTGTGTGCAATAACCGATTATAGAAGTCAAGCACATCGTTTTTTTGACCCAGAGAGCTTGTAAAACATGTTTCGAATTTCAATTTTTCAAACATATATTCAAATATGAAATTTCATTCGCATCTTCGTTTCCTCATGAAAAAACTTATAGCACGTGTATTTTTTAAAATAAAAAGGAAATTCTGCTACTTTTTTCTACAAAATGGCCTTCGATATTCCCAAAATTGAATGACGGAGCACGAGTTGAAGTCAAAAAATAAATAAAATTTTGGTTTGGGGGAAAAATAGTGTTTCCTATTTCTTTTAACAACTGCACGTGCTATAAGTTTTTTCATGAGGAAAAGAAGATGCGCAATTAAATTTCATATTTGAATATATGTTTGGGAAAATTAAAATTTGGAATTTTTTTTTCAAAGATTTGTAACTATTTAAAATATTTCCATGATTTCAAATGAATTCGAAAGATTTCACTAATATTTAAAAAAATTTTAACCATTTCAAAAGATTGGAACAAATTCGAGAAGACTTGAAAAAGGGTAGAGTACAACAGATTTCAAATATTTTTCAATATTTCGAAGATTTGACCCACATAGCACACTTCCCGAAAAAACCAGGTCCAAAGGTTTCGAAACATTTTAGAAGATTTCAAAACATTTCACTGAGATCTTAAATACACGGAAAAAAGTAGATAGTTAGATTCACTTTTATGTATTGTTAACTTGAAGTTTACTTGTTCGCATTGTGCAAGAAACAATTCAAATAGTTGTTGATACTGAATGAGATAGTGATCTCAAAATATACAAATCCTTAAATTCAGCATTACTACTTTAAATTATAAAAAGAAAGATTACTAGAGCAAGTAGCTTCAATAACTATTTGAAATAGTACAGTTGAACATGTAAACTGTATGAATAACTAATTTTCATAGTAAGCAAAGAATTGTGAGTTAGTCTTTTTCAAGTGAATTCGATCTCCTCTTTCGCATTGCAGTAAAACAACTATTTTGCAAAAAAAAAAAAAAAAATATATATATATATATATATACAGGGTGTTTTTTTTAACTTGAGACATTGAAATATCTCATAAAATACGCATCCTATGAAAAAAATATCCGTAATAAAAACTTTTTATTTTCGAGGGGGAAAAGCGAATTTGAAAAAATTTACCCCACCCCACCCCCCAGGAGGCAGGAGTGGGCGTAACTTTGTTATTTCAAATGGGAACCCCAATTTTTTATCACAGATTCAGATTCTCCTTTATGAAATACGTAAGTTTTATTCGAAATTTTTTTTTTACATTCTCATTCTAATGAGAAGGTATTGGTTTTATGTAAAATTTGACATAGTCGGTTTTCATCAAATCTCCACGTTTTGAGACCTCCTGAGTCAGAAAAAACGATTTTTACGAAGGTGTCTGTCTGTCTGTAGTCTGTAGTCTGTCTGTCTGTCTGTAGCCACGATAACTTTCGAAAAAATGATCAGATTTGATTAAGCTTTGGCACACTTTTTTACGGCCTAAAAAAAAAGAACGAGTTCGTTAACCAGCTATTTTGGATAAAAATACAAAAAGTGAGCACATTTTGAAAATTTTTGACACCACTTTTTTTGAAGATTTGGAAATTCTATGTACGGTTATTAGTAGTATGCAAAATGACGAACAAAATATCCTAATGACTTTTCGTGATAAAAAAAAAATTACTGGAGTTATAGCATTTTCAAAATTCCAAAAAACAAACGAAAATGAACATTTTAGGCCGAAAAATGCACGATATGAAAAAAAGTCAAGAGGAGAAAAACGTTGCTTTTTGAACACTCCATAATATTTTTATAACAGTTTTTTGAATTTTTTGAAAAATAAAAAATTCAAATTTTGATCGCACAAAAAAATGATGAAAAATCAAACATTCCATTTTGCTGTCAAACTATGCAAGATACGAGAAAAGATCATTCCACCAAAATTGTGCACCTAAAAAAGATTTACAAATTTCTAATGACTCACTTTTTGATATGACGCGTAGTTTTTGTTTTATTCGTAAAAAACACGAGCTACGAAAAAAATGACATAAACAAAATTTGTTTATTTAAGGAGGAGGTGAAAATTAGTTGTGAATCATGTTTCGATAGGATGCGTAGTTTTTGTTTTATTCGTGAAAATAACATTGACAGTAAAAAAAATCAAATTTTTGAAAAAACAATGCAAGGTACGAAAGCAGATAAATTAACAAAAATTGTGCATTAAAAAAAGGTTTACAAACTTGTAATCAATTTTTGTTGTAAGAATATATTCAAAATGAAAAAAATTAACTTTTTTGAAAAACGGAACAAGCTAAAATAAAATTTTAACTAATAAAATTTGTCGCCTAAATTATATAATTATTTTTCATTTGAAATCAAATAAAAATTTAGCAATTTGTATATGAACAACATATAACACGAAGCACAAAGTGCGCGCTCAGTGTATTTACCAAATCGCGCGCCGTAAGTGCGCTCAAACTTTTTTGTTTCTATCATACGGTGCACAGAACCGAGCGTGGAACGCAAGGTTCAAATGATTTTCAAATCAAATATCGAGCGCGAAGCGCGAGTGTCTGGATGAGAATGTGTTCCTTAAGGTCGATAGAACCTTGAGTAAATAAAGTTCCTTTTCAGTCTAAAATGAAAACAAATTTAACAATCACTTAATATGTAGAGGTTTTGATAATTTCATAAGATTTTCAAACAAACTTTTTCTTTTCATCGAAGTCGAACACGAAGTTCAGAAATCTAGAGGAGCCGAGCGCGCAGCGCGAGGTGAATATATAATCGAGCGCGAAGCGCGAGATCCAACAGTCGCGCGCCCTAGGCGCGCTCAAACTTGCGAGCGAAGCGAGCCGCGCGCGATGAGAATGTGCCCGCGAAGCGGGCAGATTTTTTAAAGTTACAAACAGACCCCCATTCCTGCTTCTGGGGGGGGGGGGTAATTTTTTTCAAAGTTGCGTTTCCCCCTCGAAAATAAAAAGTTTTTATTACGGGAATTTTTTTAGATATTTCGATGTCTCAAGTTAAAAAAAACACCCTGTATATATAAATATATATTTTATGAAATAGAAACAATTTTATAATGTTTTCTCTTTTATCATAATATTAATTGAGATGATAATTATAATTAAACATAGTGAATAACTCTACTCTATACCTCAATACTGTTTTTTTGTTTTGCACAAAATTTTTAGAATTTAAAAATATTCTGAAGAATTATATAAAAAAGAATACTTTTTTTACATTATTTCTACTATGGAATTTTCCGATTATGATATTTTTAATTTCTTATAGCACTAAAAATGACTAGGGTCGTACTTGATTAAGCCACCCAGTTTCAAATATTATATTATTTTGAAGATTTTTTTTTTTTTAGTAGAATAATGCATGTTTTCGACGTATCATTTTTTGATGCATTAATTAAAAAATAATTTGTAATAAAATTTTAGTTTAGCAGTAATAATTTTGTTAACCTTTTCACATTGATATTTGTAGAAATTACTACCATTTAATGAAAAAAAAATATATTTGCTCATTTTTTTCAGATTTTTAACAAAAATAAAATCTACCATACTACTGTGATATCGCGACCTTCAAAATTGATTTCTCGGAACCGAATAATTTTTTTGTATTAAACAGTTTTTATTCTAATTCAGCATCCCCATATCTCATGAGAAAAATTTTATTTTTGCAAAAAATTTAAATTTGAATCACTATTTAACGTTTGTCTCATCTTAAAATAGTGATTTCGATTTCGCATTTGATATATTATTACGATGTTTAAACTATTTTTTATTTATATATCAGTTATGTAAATGAATCTTGCGTTTTAAATAAAGTGACATGATAATAAAATCAAATTAAAAATTCCAAAAATTTCATTCAAAAACATTTTTTCAAGTCTTAATTTTCAATAATACAAAATATGTACTTTTTAAAAATTGTGATTTTAATAATTTCATAATAATAGATATAAATTATTAATAATATATTTACTGTGTGAGTTAATACTTCTAAGAAAAATATTTTTCCCAAGCTCATTATAAAATATTAGATATCATCTGTAAGAGATTAATTAATAAAAATTTAAGTAAACACTTATCATCATTTCTTAGCTGGCCACGTTTTTCTCAGAGAAAGCGCTCAACCGAGAGTTTGTCAGAAAAATCTAAGCAGTTCCGTAGCTCACTTGACTAATGCGTGCGCTAGATTTAGGTTTTGGGACAGGTTTTAGGTAGTTAGGTAGGGTTCGATTCCCCAGCGGGGGCGATTTTTCAAAGCGTTTGAGCGTGCGATCATATGTGTAAGGCTCTGTGCGTGCAATTGTGTAAGAATAATCGTCAATTAAGTGCCGTAATCATATATAAAATCTGCTCGGTGGGTTCCTGTCACCACTACGTAGCGCGTCCTCAGGTTGCGGATAGAGGAACGGCCCGTAAGGCTGAACAGCTCCTAAGGTTAACTGCGAATACAAGAATAAGCAGTCGCGGACAGCCGATAGGAACCAGTCGTGGGTGTGGTGAGCTCAGCACTGGTAGAAAATAGGTACATGACAACCATGGCTTGGGGGGACCCACCCATTCGCGTTCATACGCAATGGGTGGGTTCTGAACAGCCGAGGTGCAGCGTGTATCCACCTAGAAACTCTACCCGAACCAAAACTAAAAATCTTGTAAGGGAAAAATCCTGCTGCCCCATTGGACACCGCAGCGATGACACTGCCCACAAGGGATGTGTGGAATGATTCGCCTGCACAGGGCCAAAGGGGTATTGATGCCGGTGGGCATCAATATATGGGGCATAATTTCTGAAGTGTACCCACCTCGAAAATGAAAGTTGTCCGATCCGGCTAAAAATTGGCCCAATTGTAGTCCTATTAGATAGTACTCCTCACACCAAAAATTAATTCATTTTGATAATTATTTATCAAAGTGGAGGGGGTACAATTTTGTGTTTTTTAAGAAAAGCTTTACTTTCAAACGTTTGTAACTTTTCTCCTATTACCTTAAACAAAATTTCACTTGAAATATTTTCGATAGACTTTTTCACACGCTTTCTGTTGGTAATAATGATTTTTGAAAAAAATCAAAATTTGACCCAAATTTTCGAAAATCAAAAATAAATTTAACTTTTTTTCAAATTTGGGCACTTTTTTTTTTTCTTTAAAATATTTTTAAACGAAAGCTGAGATTTTTTCCTATAAGACCTCCAATTTTCAGAGTGGCAAATTAATTTGTCTTTGAGTAATAGAACGATACGTAAACAAGATGCCGTGATAGGGC
>CAKNYM010048565.1:86209-166631 GCA_932195095.1 Andricus curvator
GCCCTATCACGGCATCTTGTTTACGTATCGTTCTATTACTCAAAGACAAATTAATTTGCCACTCTGAAAATTGGAGGTCTTATAGGAAAAAATCTCAGCTTTCGTTTAAAAATATTTTAAAGAAAAAAAAAAGTGCCGAAGTTTGAAAAAAAGTCAAATTTATTTTTGATTTTCGAAAATTTGGGTCAAATTTTGATTTTTTTCAAAAATCATTATTACCAACAGAAAGCGTGTGAAAAAATCTATCGAAAATATTTCAAGTGAAATTTTGTTTAAGGCAATAGGACAAAAGTTACAAACGTTTGAAAGTAAAGCTTTTCTTAAAAAACACAAAATTGTACCCCCTCCACTTTGATAAATAATTATCAAAATGAATTAATTTTTGGTGTGAGGAGTACTATCTAATAGGACTACAATTGGGCCAATTTTTAGCCCGATCGGACAACTTCCTTTTTCGAGGTGGGTACACTTCAGAAATTATGCCCCATATATATATGGGGATGTTAGGATAAGAGGATGACACTGTAATGTGTCTGACGACAAGTTGACACAGTCCTTGTCAAAGTCGGAAAGCTCCCATACTTAGACCCAGAGAGGTATGGGGGTTATCACTTCTGGGACGGTGGACTCACCTACGATCGGAATAGGATCCCAACGTTGCGGATTTCCACGAAATTATCATGGCTAACTTGCGACAACAAAAAACTACCGTAAAATATCTAAGGGCGGGAACTCTGAACGCGCGTAGTCTAAATACTGGCGGATTTAGCGAACTCATTGAGATAGCAAACAAATACGATACTGACTTAATAGCACTTCAAGAAACCTGTTGGCCGGGCGATTTCGCGTCAATTTCTAAGGATAACTATACTTTTCACTATAGGGGAGCTAAGGGGTGCACACTGGGGACCGGTTTTCTCATTAATAAACGAATTTCGCAAGCGGTTATCGACATGCAATTCATTAACGATCGGTTATCATACATTGTACTAAAGGGTAATTTCAGCAAACAGGTGTTAATCAACGTGCACTGCCCCACCGAGGACAAAGACGAAGACACTAAGGTTCTTTTTTACGAAACAATCGAACAGGTCTTTGACAAGTTCTCAACGTATGACGCAAAAATAGTATTGGAAGATTTTAACGCGAAAATTGGAAAAGAACCGATGTATAGGCCTACAATAGGGTCGGAAAGTTTGCATGACGTCAGTAATGATAATGGGACTAGAGTTATAAACTTTGCAGCTTCAAATAACCTCGTTGTCAAAAGCACATTTTTCAAGCATAAAAATATACATAAGGCCATCTGGACATCACCAGATGGTAACACTCACAATCAGATTGATCACGTTCTAATTGACAGAAGACGCCATACAAACATTCTCGATATAAGATCGTACAGGGGGGCGGATTTCAATTCAGACCACTTTCTCGTGATAGTAAAACTAAGATCTAGGCTAGCGTTAAGTGAGAAAACAAGCCGCACAGAGCCAACAGTTCGTTTCAATATAGATAAGTTTAAAACACCAACAGAAATATTAAATTATCAAGTTGAGACTTCTAATAGTTTCCACGTTCTCCAAGAACAGAGAGACGATAACGATAATTACGTGGAGGTCTCGGAAACCCTGTGGAGCAATATGAAAAAGGCGATAAAGACAGCCGCGAAACTTACTATAGGTTTAAAGAAAGTAACCAAAAGCAAACCATGGTTTGACGAAGAGTGCAAACTTTGGTTTGAAAAACGTCGGAAGGCCAAACTAATTAGTTTACAAAATAAGTGCGATGAAACACATAAGAAGTATCTCGAGATTAGTCAAAGTACAAATAGGATTTATAGATCCAAGAAAAGGGAGTGGGAAAAGAATAAAATACTAGCAATAGAAACGCATAATAAACAAAATAACCCGCGTGAGATGTACAGTGGAATCAATTTTATAAGGAAAGGCTTTCAAAGTAGAACGGAAGTAATGAGGGACGAAAATGGCAATCAAGTAGCCGATGCGATAGAGAGACTGAATTTATGGAACAACTATTTCAATAAGTTATTAAATGTACGCGAAGCCCCCGTTGAAGGTAATCTCGGTGAAATCCACACTGCCGATCTATTAATTGATGATCCTACTGATATAGAAATAGAAATGGCCATAAAGAAGTAAAAAAATAAGAAAGCCGCGGGCATCGACGACCTACCGTCAGAACTGATAAAAAATGGAGGCCCTTCCCTCACAAGGCAAATTTGTAAATTAATACGCGCAGTTTGGAAAACAGAACGCATGCCGGAGGAATTGAATACCTCTATTATTATTCCTATCTTTAAAAAAGGCGATAAAACGAAATGTAACAATTATCGGGGAATTTCACTTGTGCCTTCGTGTTTATAAGATCCTGTCCAATGTAATCTTAAGTAGACTAACTCCTTTTGCCGAGGAAATCATTGGGGATTACCAGTGTAGATTCCGCCGAAACCGCTCTACAAGCGATCAAATGTTTACAATTAGACAACTGTTCGAAAAGAAATGGGAATTTAATGAAGTAGTGCATCAGCTATTTGTCGATTTCAAAAAAGCTTACGACTCTATTATACGCGCACGAATGTACTGGATCCTAGAGTTCTTGGGTGTACCAAGAAAATTAGTTAGACTTATCGAAATTTTCTTAAGCGGCAGTAGGGGTAGAATACGTGCAAACGGAAATTTATCTGAAGAGTTTTCGATCCGCGATGGCCTGAAACAGGGCGATGCACTTTCGTGCGTCCTTTTCAACTTAGTTTTAGAATACGTGGTCAGACAAGTACAAGTGAATCCGACCGGTGCTACCCTCAATGGGATAGTACAAATTCTTGGGTATGCGGATGATCTCGACTTACTAGGGTATGATAAAGAAACCGTAGCTAAAAATGCAGAAATCTTGATTACAAAAGCCAAAGATATTGGTTTGGAAGTTAGCGAATCGAAGACAAAATATATGACCGTCGTCAGATCCGAACAAAGTAATGTAGGCGGGGATCTTATGGCCGGAAATATGAAATTCGAAAGGGTTAACGAGTTTAAATACCTCGGGTCTATTATAACTAGCAAAAATAATATTAAAACGGAAATCAACGCCCGGCTGCACGCTGACAATGGGTGCTATTATGCAGCAAACACACTACTAAAATCGCGATTGCTATCTAGAAACATCAAAGTAAGAATTTACAAAACAATAATAATGCCGGTCGTCATGTACGGGTGTGAAACGTGGGCGCTGACAAAAGGAGAGGAGAATAGGTTTAGAGTTTTTGAAAATAAAGTACTTAGAAAAATCTATGGTCCAAAGAGGGACGAAGAGACTGGTGAATGGAGAAAACTGCATAATGATGAGCTGCACGCTCTCTACGGGTCAGCAAATTTTAATAGAGTAATGAAAGCGCGTAAATTAAGATGGGCGGGGTATGTAGCAAGAATGGGCAATGAAAGAACAGTGGCGCAAGTTTTAAGAGGGAAACCGATTGACAAGAGACCTCTAGGCAGAGCGAGAAACAGATGGGAGAAAAATGTAAGGGATGATCTAAAAGAACTAGGACATGATTACTTCAACTGGATGGAGGATGCACAGGATAGAGATGCGTGGCGGTTTCGGGTAGATGAGGCGATGAACTTTCGAGTTCGAATCGCTAATCGATAATAATAATAATAATCATATATAAAATAATTTTTTCCTTTTCAAATCGATCGACATTTTACATCATTGTTGTTGTCGAAAGTTTCGAGCTGATCTATTTATAAATCGTGTATAGAATGCGTGCAGTGCATATATACATATACATATATGCGTTACAATGCGAAATCGGCAAAGTTACTCTTCACAGAAGTAAGGCATACTCCATGAAATAGTAACTCTTATTCTCCTGAGTGTGGATGGTTACCAAGTGGTGCAGTGCATCCTACTATTTGAAATTGTTCATCCTACTCTTTTAAGAAGTCAGTTCAAATAACCTGAATGCGAAATCGTAACTTTAACAAAATTCACCGACGAAAAGCTGCGGTTCAATTTAAAATAGTTAGAGCTGCTGGTTCACAGAGTTTTTTTAACGATCCACTTTTTTCCGTGTAATTCAATGATTTCAAGGAATAAAATATATTACAGCAAAATTTAAGAAAACTTTCATTTTGAAGACTTGAACTAGGCATGGACTACACATTTCAAAAATTTCACAAAGATTTCGAACATTTCCAAAGATTTTAAAACTCTCAAAAGATTTCAAACATTTAACATTTTTTTTAAGGGTCTAGTAAACCAGATTTTCAAGATTTCAAAACATTTTACACAGATTAAAAATATTTCAATGATTTCCAATGAATACAACATATTTCTCTTACTTTGGATAGGGGCCCCTAGTTTTCGTATACGGTGTGTTCGCCCCTGAATGAATGGATGTGGGTCATAGTGGGCGTTTCATTAACTGCAGACTCAAGTCATAACGGATCGTCGTTTTTCCTTTTCTCGCTAGGGTCGCGCAAAAGAAATTCCGAGCACGAAAACTGCTTTACCTGCTCCCTGTTTCGTGGAATAGTAGAACACTATACTACAAAAAGGAATTTATTTCTTCTAATTGTTACATGAAAAATAGATTTTTTCGAAAAAAGCGACCTGTACCGCGAGTCTTTATACCCTTTAGATTATTTATACAAAAAATCAGACAAAATGGCTTCGCCGTTTGGCCTGAATCCCCGTTTTGCGATTTACACTCGATTTCCAGGGTGACAGTGTTGTGTTGGGGGAAAAAATCGATATTTGCAATATATCTGTTACCATTTTAAACAAACTGTATTAACATATACACTGTTCGAATCTGAATATCTGTTTATGAAATTTCTTTCCAACATTAACAAAATTAATTAAAACATTTCATGTATTAATTTTGTGTATTAGATGCTACTACACTTATTTCGATTAATACGGAGTTTATTTCGATTGTTTACGGGAAGATAATAAAAAATAAAGTTGTAAAAATTGCCAAATCGGTTAGGAATTGTCGGCTCTAGGCGGTTTTGAATCAAATTTTAACGTTTCGCCTCACTATGCGCCACCATACCCGACTCTTCCCTACGTCATTGGTTTATTTCTAATTTAAAAAATATTTAATTTCATATACATATTACTTTAAATGTATTAGTTTACAAGAAAAATCCATATTCTTAATTATAAAATAAGATATTGCAGAAAAATAGGCAATAGATTTTTGTCTTTTTTGTATTTCAAAAAATGCTTGAAATAATAAAGAAGTGTCTCATTGTCCCGAAATTCGGGGCAAGTAGTCAAATATTTTTCATAAGCTTGTCTAGTCATCCCGAATTTTTGAGGTATCTAGCCCATTTCCTTTTTCAACTATCTTATTTTTTCCAGACGAATTGACACAGCCAAATAATAAACAGTTTCGGATTTTAATAGTCCTATTTTTCAGATATAATTGTTCATAGGATTTGAATTATTTGTTAAAGTATTGTATCTCATTTATATTATTAATTTTATACCTGTTATTTTAAATTCATGATTCAAAATGTATCATGGTCAGCGGTAGTTGATCGTAGCTGAGGAAAAAATCTACCAGACCATACTTACGAAAATTATTAAGATTTGTCCGCTAGGAGATTTTTGTTTCCCTCATATCTTTATATTGCGAACTCAACTCCTTAAAATAAGGGCAGATTTGGCGTTTTCGGGAGGTTTTTCATCGGATTCATTAGTTTGTTTTTATTATTTTATTATTTTTTGATGTTTTTTTTTTATTTCAAAAAGTTGTGATTATATTATTACCAAAAATACAATAACGCGATCGAGTGATGTCTCAAGAAAATTCTTCAATATTTTTTTGTTAAGAAACTACCGACAGTCGGTAACTCACCCATTTTTGTTACCGACTAAAAGTATCTATTTACGCGGGAATTTCATATAATTCAAATTTGAATATATTTTTATGACACATAAATGACTTCAGCCCTTTTCGACTTTTTTCTACTTTGCACTCCTTAGGGACTAACAATTGACGTGAGAGGTGAATAATGAAAATTCGCTAACCCGAAATTAAGAAAGAAGCCAAATATAAAATTTTACAGTTCGATTATTTTTCTATAAACTGCGTTTCTGTATACAAATGAATTCATAACAGATTTATAACCGCGTAACTCAAGTGTAACCATTCGACAGAAAATAGAAGAACGCTCACCGTAAAAACTGCGAGGAAATTTTGTTTGAAAAATAATAGAATTTTGCGGTAATTCACGGAAAGGAGCCATATATAGCTGATCAAATTACCGTAAATTACCGAAAATTTATAGAAATTATTTAATTGAATCTTGGGTAATTTATTTTTGGTTAACATAAATTACCTGCAAGATCACCGTAAATTACAGAAATTTTCCACAAATATCCGGAAATTTATGGAAATTTAAAAAAATAAAATTTGGCTGATTTATAGTAAGTTACTACATTTCGCAGTAAAATCACCATAACTGACCGGAAATTTATGACATTTTTTGTTCATTCACGGTAATTTTAAAGGTAAATATGGTATCTTATCATAAATGAGCTTAATTCATTTTTGAAAATTTCCATACATTTCCGGAAAATTATGAGAAGTTCCGGTAATTTATGGTGATTTTACAGGTAAATATATTATCTTACTATAAATCACCCAAATTTTATTTTAAAAAATTTCCATAAATTTCCGGAAATTTGTGAAAAATTTCGGTAATTTACGGTAATTTGATCAGTTATATATGATTACTTTCCGTAAATTACCGCAAAATTCTATTATTTGCAACAAAAATTTCCTCACCATTTTCACGGTGAGCGGGCTGATAATCATAAAATGCGAGCTCATAGATGTATCATTTTCATTATTCACCTCTGGCGTCAATTGTTAGTCCCTAAGGAGTGAAAAGTAGAAAAAAGTCGAAAAGGGCTGAAATCATGCATGTGTCATAACAAATATATATAAATTTGAATTCTATGAAAATCCCGCGTAAATAGATCATTTTAGTCGGTAACAAAAATGGGTGACTTACCGACTGTAGGTAGTTTCTTAACAAACAAATGTTGAAGAATTTTTTTAAGAGACATCATTGATCGTGTTATCGTATTTTTGGTAATAATATAATCGCAATGTTTAGCAGTAAACAAACTAACGAATCCGATGGAAAACCTCACGAAAACGACAAATCTGCCCTTATTTTAAGGATTTGAGTTCGCAATATAAAGATATGAGGGAAACAAAAATCTCCTAGCGGACAAATCTTAATAATTTTCGTAAGTATGGTCTGGTAGATTTTTTCCTCACCTACGATCAACTATCGCTGACCATGATACATTTTGAATCATGAATCATGAATTGAAAATAGCAGCTATAAAATTAATAATATGAATGAGAGACAATACTTTAACAAATAATTCAAATCCTATGAACAATTATATCTGAAAAATAGGACTATTAAAATCCGAAACTGTTTATTATTTGGCTGTGTCAATTCGTCTGGAAAAAATAAGATAGTTGAAAAAGGAGATGGGCTAGATACCTCGAACATTCGGGATGACTGGACAAGCTTATGAAAAATATTTGACTACTCGTCCCGAATTTCGGAACAATGAGACACTTCTTTATTATTTCAAGAATTTTTTGAAATACAAAAAAGACAAAAATCTATTGCATATTTTTCTGCAATATCTTATTTTATAATTAAGAATATGAATTTTTCTTGTGAAGTAATACTTTTAAAGTAATATGTATATGAAATTAAATATTTTTTAAATTAGAAATAAACCAATGAGGTTGGGAAGAGTCGGGTATGGCGGCGCATAGTAAGGCAAAACGTTAAAATTTGATTCAAAACAGCCTAAATAGTTCCTAATCGATTTGGCAATTTTTACAACTTTATTTTTTATTATCTTCCCGTAAACAATCGAAATAAACTCCGGATTAATCGAAATAAGTATAGTAGCATCTAATACACAAAATTAATACATGAAATGTTTTAATTAATTTTGTTAATGTTGGGGAGAAATTTTATAAACAGATATTCATATTCTAACAGTGTATATGTTAATACAGTTTGTTTAAAATGATAACAGATGTGTTGCAAAGATCGAATTTTTTCCCCAACACAACACTGTCACCCTGGAAATCGAGTGTAAATCGCAAAACGGGGATTCAGGCCAAACGGCTAAGCCATTTTGTCTGATTTTTTGTATAAATAATCTAAACGGTATAAAGACTCGCGGTACAGTTCGCTTTATTCGAAAAAAAAATCTATTTTCCATGTAACAATTAAAAGAAAAAAAATTCTTTTTGTAGTACAGTGTTATACTATTCCGCAAAGCAAGGAGCAGGTAAAGCAGTTTTCGTGCTCGGAATTTCTTTTGCGCGACCCTAGCGAGAAAAGGAAAAACTACGATCCGTTATGACTTAAGGGCATGTGACAGAGTCAAATACCTATATTACCGACCTCACTTTTTCAGTTTATTAAATTTTTTTTTTCAACCTAAAATCTTTTTTTGTAAATAGAATATCGGACTGAAACTTTGTAATATGTATCAGAAGACCATAAACTACGTTTATGTACTTTATTTGAGTAGAAATTTCGCTAAAAATTATTTTCAAAGAAATTAAAACTGCGACCATTTTTGTACATATTGTCTTTGTACCTTGAAATTTTTTGAACCTAAAAACTTTTTTTTTGAGTAAAATATCGGCCTCGAACTTTGAGAAATGCAAGAGACGACAGTAAATTACGTTTATGTACGTAATTTGAGTATAAAAGATGCAAAAAGAAAAATTCCAACTAAATGTCAACAACGGTTGCCAGTTCGGTCGGTGTTTGCGATGAGCACGAAAATGCGAAGTCTGGCGGCCACTAAACGAGGCCAATAACGATTTCAATACTTGCATAATTCAACATTGAAACAACATATTTCACTCAACTTTTATGCTGGACACAACTTTTATAAAATATTATTGTAAGAACACCGCATCATCAATCTTTGACAGCGTGGACCCCATATTTCAGATGTAGACGAGCCAGCTGATACAGCCTCGATTAGTGGCCGCCAGACTTCGCATTTTCGTGCTCATCGCGAATACCGACCGAACTGGTAGCCGTTGTTGACATTTAGTTGGAATTTTTCTTTTTGCATCTTTTATACTCAAATGACGTACATAAGCGTAATTTACTGTCGTCTCTTGCATTTCTCAAAGTTTGAGGCCGATATTTTACTCAAAAAAAAAGTTTTTATATTAAAAAAATGTCAAGGTACAAAGACAATATGTACAAAAATGGTCGCAGTTTTAATTTCTTTGAAAATAATTTTTAGCGAAATTTCTACTCAAATAAAGTACATAAACGTAGTTTGTGGTCTTCTGATACATATTACAAAGTTTTAGTCCGATATTCTATTTACAAAGAAAGATTTTAGGTTCAAAAAAAAATTTAATAAACTGAAGAAGTGAGGTCGGTAATATAGGTATTTGACTGTGTCACATACACATTAATTCATTCAGGGGCGAACACACCGTATACGAAAACTAGGGGCCCCTATCCAAAGGAGTGGGTGAATTCCCAAAAGGTTGCGTGGGTGGAGGTTGTTGGGTGTGGCTAATATCACGACATGCAGATTTGAAATAAAATAAAACTAAACAAAATAAAATCACAAGTAAATGTACAGAAAAACGGTGTGCAATATTCACGCCGAATCAATGTAACGGTACAATTTTTGGCAAACTTACTCCGAGCGAGTAGTACCTTTTGTACATTAAATGACAATATACAAGCTCTCTGTATAAACGGGCAGATTATACAACCATGCAAGATGCCAATAATATGTGTCACCCAAAAAAACGATGCGCTTGACTTCTATAACCGGTTATTGCACACAGCCCCTGAGTTGTGCAAACATGCAAATTTTGTGTCAATGCGAATCAATCTGGTATTTTCGGAGGAAATTGGGCGAAAAATATTATTGATATCTTGCATGTTTGTATAATCTGCCTGTCTATACAGAGAACTTGTATATTATCATTTAATGTACAAAAAGTACTACTTTCGGAGTAAGTTTGCCGAAAATTGTACCGTTACATTGATTCGGCGTGAATATTGCAAACCGTTTTTCTGTACATTTACTTGTGATATTATTTTGTTTAGTTTTATTTTATTTCAAATCTGCATGCCATGATATTATCCACACCCAACAACCTCCACCCACCCAACCTTTTGGGAATTCACCCACTCCTTTGGGTAGAGGCCCCTAGTTTTCGTATACGGTGTGTTCGCCCCTAAATGAAGAAATTCCGAGCGCAAAACTGCTTCACCTGCTCTCTGCTTCGAGGAATAGTAGAACACTGTACTACAAAAAGAATTTTTTTTTCTTTTAATTGTTACATGAAAAATAGATTTTTTTCTCGAAAAAAGCGACCCGTATCGCTAGTCTTTATACTCTTTATATTATTTATAAAAGAAATCAGACGAAATGCCTTCGCCGTTCGGCCCGAATCCCCGTTTTGTGATCTACAGTCGATTTGCAGGGCCCTTAAGGTCCTTTTAGTGTGGCCAAATAGTGCATTTAGTTATATAACTTCGTGTATAACATTATTAAATATGTTAGAAGGACAACATTTTCTAATGGAACGTCATTATTGAATCAATTTAAAGTCACTTTAGTAAAAGTAGAATGTATTTCTGTGAATGTATGGGCCTGGTTACACCGGCGAGCCTACAGTAGGCCGGCTTACTACAAGCTAGCTTAAATACGAGAGTGGCTCAGTTTCGCGTCGGCGCAAAAGCGTTTTCAACAGTGGCTCTCTGTCGCACACGTGGAGTCCCTGCGGCTTCTGCGCCGACGCGAATCTGGACACTCTCATTTAAGCTAGTTTATTGTAAGCCGGCCTACTATAAGCTCGACGGTGTAACCAGGATCAATTTTTAAATAGTACACCTGTTTATAGCGTTTGCTTACGATTACTTTATAAAAAGTGAATTTAGGCTCATTTATGGTAAGATACCATATTGACCTTTGAAATTACCCTGAATGAACAAAAAATTTCATACATTTCCGGAAATTAAAAAAAATGAATTTTGGGTAATTTATGGTAAGTTACCATATTCACCTGTAAAATTGCTATAAATGCCGGAAATTTCCATAAATTTCCGCAAATTTATAGAAATTTTTAAATTGAATTTTGCGCAATTTATGGTAAGTTACCGTAAATCTCCTCTAAAATTACCATAAATTACCAAAAATTTCCAGTAATTTTTTTAATGAATTTGTGATAATGTGGAATAAGTTAACATAAATTTCTTGCTTTTTTATTCAAATATAATATGGACTGAAATCGTGAACGTATTTCGAGGAATGTCTAAAATCATCCATTTGTTATAAAAAATATCGTATGCGCCAAGGGGGAGAGGCACTTTTTCGACTTGTATACGTTTTCAGTACTCGTCTCCGGCTCGCGCTATGTGTTCGCCTATGACTTGTACTGAAAAGATACAATCGTCCGAAAAGCCCCTCTTCTCATCCTAGGCGCATAATATAATATTTAATTATTATTCACATTAATAAAGCATGGTTAGCGGTAGATGATCGAAGGTGAGAAAAAAGCGACCAATTACCAGACCATACTCACAACAATTATTATTCAAGTGATTTTTGTTGTAAGTTTATTTGAATTTTTTAAATTTCATTTGTTTATTTTTCTGCACTCGACGCATTATCATTTCAGCAGGAACTTCGTCACATTAAAATTCTTACATGTATCACTGAATATATATCATGGTCATCGGTAATTGACCGAAAGTAAGGAAAAAACTACCAGACCATACTTACAAAAATTATTTTGGCGTTTTCGCGATGTTTTCCATCGTTTATTGCTAAACATTGTGATTATATTATTACCAAAAATACGATAACACGATCGAGTGATTTCTAGAGTTTTGAGTCGGGTAAATTACCATGGTAACGTACGGTAATATTGTTAAGTTACCGGGTAACTTACCCGACGTTCGTTCTCGGCGAGAATTCATGAGAATTTATGAGAATTTATTTGTTGTCTCCTTCCAAACTTCCGTGAAGCGCATTTCTGGCAAAGACAAGTCGACAAATTTGCTTTCATTCTCAATTTGCTTTTCCAATCATTTCCGATTGTGAATCCATGTGAATCATTGTAGTGAAAATGTGAAAAATGCCTAAACAAAAAGGTGATGTCTGGAAATTTGTTGTGGCTGCAAGTCAAGGAGGAAAGGATCCCGGTAACAAGGAGTTCATTGGAACGCATTGGAACGTTTCAATGCGTTTTAATTGCATTTTTGTCTGAATGCTTATTAATGCGCAAGGCGCAATGAAACGCATTAAAATAAAAACTTAACATGAACAGCATTAAAAGGCATTGGCATGAATGTGAAGTTAATGAAAGGGCATTTAATGGCATTGAAATGAAGGAAACTGAGTATATGCTACATAACGGAATAATTATGAAAAAAGCAAACTAAACAATTTAAAAAAAAAAACTGTTTTATAATTATAAAAATTTAGGACCAGACAAACGTTTCTTAGTGCTTCTCATTTGATTTCCCAAATTTTCAACTCGATATCGCGTTTCGTGTGAACGTAATTTGGTTTTGAAAAAAATGTAAATAAAAATGTTGAGGTTATGCTCACATGGCCTTAAATTGAAAAGCTTTTCAACTTACCCGCTGATTTTAATATTACTCCCTCCTGTATGTCGACCTTTCCGCCGTTATTCAGAGAGACGAGGATGTGGTATTTTTGCGTTGGCGAATGCTTCGCGGCATCACATTTTTTATTCTTGACGTATGAACTTTTGTTGAAACGTTTCGCGAGAGTAAAAGCACATACGCGAACATCTTGCAGTTATCACTAAAAAGTATCAAAATGCGAGAATATTCCACAACGAAATACAATGACCATGCTCACTTTTCGGCTACTATATCACTTTCGCGTCTGTTCCTCAGTTCCTATATGGTTCCTATTCTTCTTAAATGGCATTAGCCTTGTCAATGCAATCTGCCGCAGAAGGCATTGTATGGCATTCAACTGAAAAGATCTCGAAACAGCATTGAATGGCATTAACCCAATTCAATACTTTGTGTCATGAAAGACATTGTATGGCATTCAAGTGGGTGGCTCCGTGAACCGCATTAAATGGCATTAACCCAATTCAATACTTTGTGTCATGAAAGGCATTGTATGGCATTCAAGTGGGTGGCTCGGCGAAACGCATTAAATAGCATTAACGCCAATTCACTTAACAGTATTACCATGACGTCAGTGTAATGCCTTTTCATTTGTGCGCATTGAAAATGATTGGAACGAGGCAAGATTCAAGCCATAAAACGCATTTAATGGCATTTCGGACAAAAATGCAATTAGTACGCATTTCAAGGCATTAAAGTGTCTACTTTTTTAAATGCCATTCTATGCGTCTCAATGAACTCCTTGTTACCGGGATGGTTTTAAGTGCAATTACTGCAACATGTTTTACATAAAAAGTGCGACCCGGCAGGAAAAGCACCTGCGTACGTGCACAATATCGCCTACAACAGTAAATAATAAGTTTTCGGAAAAGCAAACCCCAAAAACTCAACCTATTGAACGTTTGCAATCAGGTAATTAAACTCTTTGCATGTGTCTTTTACTTGTATGAACTCACTTTTTGCACAACATATCTCTTTATACGTTAGGTTTTTTCTGTATGTATCTGGTATTAATCTAAATGTGCTCTTAATATTACTGATTTATATACTTTACTACTGATTATTTCTTTGACTTTTTTATTAGTTACATTAAAAACTCAAAGAGTTCTCATGGTCTAACCTCAAAATTCAATCACCTCATACTCAAAAAATACTAGAATTAAATATTTTTTAGATACTAAGCACAATTCCGTTTTAAATAGAACTGTTTCTACACAGCAAAAATCTACCTAATTTTAATCATTTTTTCGTTAAGTTATATTTTCGAATTTCAATCGGAACATTTGAAAATATAACTTCACGTAAACATTATTAACATTGCGCTGTATCTCGCTGTATAGGCATACTCCGATTTAAAAAAAAAGTGTTCAGCTTGGTACCCTAATAAATATTTATTTCTAGTATTTATTGAGTAAAATAAGGCGATTCAATTTTGAGGTTAGATCTTGAGTCCAACAGCTTGGATGTTTTTTTACTTATAGAACATAAACGAATTAACTCACTAATCTAACTACTTAATAACCTAATTTAATTAAGTTTCACATATCAATTATTAGAGTTTAAATTTATGAAACTTAAAATTAAATAACAAATCTGTTTAAAGTTATGAAATTATGATTTGTTTCTTTTAGCAGAAATTGAATGTGTTACTAGCCAGAGCTATATATGCCTCAGACGCTGCTTTTTCTATACTCAATAATGAGTACTGGAGAGAATTTTTCAAAGAGCTTCGTCCATGCTGGAATATCCCTTCGAATTACATGTTAAGTAATTCTCTCTTGGAGGCAGAATACGAGAGAATGCAACGTGATGTTCACACACAAATAATTAATTCAGATTTATTAGGACTTGAATGTGACGGTTGGAGTAACAGAAGGTAATGCTATGTTTTTTACGTTATTATAAAAAGATTGTGTGTAGAAGTAAAATCTTTCCTTTATTACTTTAATATATTTAATATAAACCAATTCAACTTTTTCAAAAATTAAAACCCAGTATCAGTAAGAAAGATTCTATTTTTTGCTTCCCAGAAACGAACCGATCGTCTACTTTGTTCTCTTTAATGTTGGTAAACCTCTTCTGTATAAAACAATGCCAACAGGAGAAAATCGTCACACAGGTGAATATTTTGCGGAATTAATGTCAGAAGTCATCGAAGAAGTAGGCCCGAACAAAATATTCGCTCTCGTTACTGACAATGATGCAGCTATGATTAAAGCACGAGAAATTATTCAACGGAAATATCCTCACATTGAAGTGTATTCTTGTGCGGCGGCGCACTCGTTAAACTTGCTTGTAAAAGACATCGTGGAAATGCAGTCTTTCAAAGACCTAACAAACAATGCAAAGGATGTTGTCAAAGATGTCAACTCATCTCACGTCGCGAAAATTCAAGAGAAACTTAAATCTGAGGAATTGGCAGAAACAGGAAAACCAAATAAGTCATCAACTGTATCTCTAAAGCTACATGGTAAAACGCGACGGGGATCCATGGATTTCTGTATTGAAAGTTTGACGTTAAATAGAAAGGCACTCAAGATATTGGCAATTACCGAAAACGTCATTTTCAAAGCAGAAGTGAGGCAAAATATCCTAGATGAGGATTTTTTGTGCGGTTTGGCTTCCTTACACGAATTTTTGTTGCCTATAGTTAAATGGATAACTATACTGGAAGGTGACTCGTGTATTTTGAGTCGAGTTTCGGAAGCGTTTCAAGAAATTGAAACCTGTTTTGAGGCAGCACTTGCCAACTGGCCGACTTCTTTGGAAGACGATGACTCTATACGACGAAGTTTACAGAAACGCCGGAAAATGACGTTAAGACCTATACACTTTGCAGCAAATCTACTTGATCCGAAATGTAACGGAATGCATCTTCGTACAGAAGAACCAGTCAAAGGTAATTCGATTATTAACAATCGAGTTAAATACCTCTTTGGCGAAGAAACAGGTGCTGCGCAGGAAGTCATGACGCAGCTTGGAAATTACCGGGATAAGAATGACATTTTTTCTCTCGATTACATACGGACCACTGAAAAACTTTAGACGCTCGAACCTGGTGGCGATCAAACTTTTTTGGTTCCAAAATAAGCACCGTAGCCTCTCAGATACTAAATATACCAGCTACAAGCGCAGCGACAGAGAGAACGTATAGTAGAGCTGGAATTGTACAGAATATCAAAAGAAACCGAATGAAGACAAGTCGTGCAGGAACGCTGACTTACGTATCTTACAGTCTAAAGCTTGTGAAACGAAAAAAAGCTCGCAACCAAAAGCGAATCAAATTTTCGACCGACGAGTACAATGAGGATATCGCTGAAGGAGAATGGGACCAGCAGGATGAAATTGAGTCTGATTTTTCGGACATTTCTGATGAGGAAAATCAAACCTTTTCATTTTTGTTCGTTTTTTAATGTCGAACATAATTTATTTTCATGTAAAAATACGCTTTTATAATTTCCAGCATTTTTAATTTCGTTCTTTTTTTATGTTCAACATAACATCTATTTATGTAAGGAAAAGCTACATCTTCAAGGTGGGCTGCATATATATCTAAATGGCTGAATACAATAATACCAGTGGGTTTTTGTTCGTTTTTATCATAAAAAAATCACTTCGTGATGAAATTATTTTTATCTTCAAAATACAAGTACAAAGCGTCTTTATTATTGTATCCAGCCATTTCCATTTAAAAAACTGTGATTTAAATACTACTTAAAATGGTGAGAAGTTCCTCGTGTTTAAGAATATTAATATATTTTTTATCTTTAACTTTATTGTTTAGATATATCGATATGAATCGAGACTGGCTAAAAGTACTGTGATTTTCAATATAGTATTTAAAATAATAGTAGGAATTGGCTGGATGCAATAAAATATTTAATAAGACAAATTTCGAAAAAAGATAGAAACTGGTATTATTGTATTCAGCTGTTTCTTTAAAAGCGTAGAGGTGCCTTATCTTATCACATTATTTAGTTTAAATAAAAAACTTTACTTAATGTTACACATGTGAACAGTTTATGAAATAAATAATTATTGCTTATTTGATTTTATTATTTTAATTATTTATATTTATTCAAATGTAATCATTTTTTTTAAGTTTTTGCAGTACTACAAGACAATTATACGGAGTGTCCTGAAAATTTTCTAAATTTATTATTTTAATGCTCACAAAGTTTTCCATATTTTAAATGTACCTAAATGGGCGCTGTTTACAATTTATTCTATAAGCGCCACCAGTATCTAATTACTGAATTTTTTAGATGTTAAAGGGTTGTCGACCACTGTGAATGAATATTCAAAATGCTATAGTTAATTTTCGATCATTTGGTATATTTTTTGGATTAAAAAATATTTGAAAAATATATGAATGTATTTTACCGATAATATTACCCGATTTTAAATTACCGAGAATTTAAAAACTCTAGTGATTTCCCTTAAGAAAATTCTTCAACATTTTTTTTTTGTAAGAAACTACTGACAGTCGGTAACTCACCCATTTTTGTTACCGACTGAAACTATCTATTTACGCGGGATTTCCATACAATTCAAATTTGAATATATTTTGAAGTCAAACTTCTTTTGGGATGTTAGTGAATTGTCGGTGGGATGGGAGTGAATTGAAAAAAACGTACGGCCGTATATCCGTCTGTGTTTTGATTATAATACAATACAATCCATTATCATACTACATTACAGTGTATCATACAATATGATACAATTTTATATAGCACGTGCCATAAAATATCACCGTGTACCGTACAGTATGATACAATATCACGCAATATGATAAAATATGAAACCGCATCATACAATGTGATACAATATCATATATGTAATGGAATATGATACAGTATCATACAATATGATGCAATATTATACAGTATCCTACAATATGATGCAATATAATACAACATCATACAATATGATACAATATGATACAGTATCATACAATATGTTGTAATATGATGCAATACAACAAAATATGATGCAATATGATACGCTGTGATACAATACGATGCAATATGATACGATATGCCACAATATGATGTAATATGATACAATATGCCACAATATGATACAGTATGTGTAAAATAAGATACAATATGGAATAATATGGCGCAACATCATACAATACGATACGATACCATACAATGTGATATCATATCATATATATGATGGAATATGATACAGTATCATACAATATGATACAATGCATTATCCTGCAATATGATGCAATACGATACAATATGATACACTATCACACTGCATGAAACAATTTGATGGAATATCATACAGTATAATACAATATGATGTAATATGATACAATATGGCATAAGCTTATACAATATGATACAATATAATATATGGTAATATCATACAACATGATACGGTATAATATAATATCAAACAATATGACACAGTATGATATGATATATATATATATATATATATATATATATATAGTATACCAACTTATACTATGATACACTATGATCAAGGCCGCATTTACCACGGGTGACCAAGTATAATTAATAACAGTATAATGTTATGTAATCATGGTCAGTAGTAGTCGACCGAAGGTGAGGAAAAAGCTACCAGACCATACTTACGAAAATTATTACGATTCGTCCGCTAGGAGAATTTTCTTTCCCTCATATCTTTTTATTGGGAACTCATATCCTTAAAATAAGGGCAGATTTGCCGTTTTAGCGAGGTTTTCCATCGTTTATTGCTAAACATTGCGATTATATTATGACCAAAAATACGATAACGCCATCGAGTTAAGAAACTAACGACAGTTGGTAACTCACCAATTTTTGTTACCGACTAAAACTATCTATTTACGCGGGATTTTCATACAATCTAAATTTGAATATATTTTGAAGTGGAAATTCTTTTGGGACGTTAGTGAATTGTCGGTGGGATGGAGTGAATTGAAAAAATCTGCCTGGATCGCGGGCACATTCTCATTGCGCGGTTCGCGCGCGGCTCACTTCGCTTACAAGTTCGAGCGCGATTAGGGCGCGCGGCTGTTGGATCTCGCGCTTCGCGCCCGATCATATATTTATCTTACGCTTGATAATGTATTTACCTCGCGCTGCGCGCTCGGTCTTTGTATTCCCCCAAATTTGTGCACAGACCTTTCAAAATTAAAGGTCAAACCATCGACAACTGTAATTTGGTGATTGTGAATTCTCTTTTGTTAAAGCTCCTTTGGCTTTGACGAATACATTCTCATCACGTACCTCGTACTTCGCACTCGATTTTGTCCAAGATGCGAAATTTTCTACATTATATGTTCAACATTATTATATTAAATGTATATTACATTTATTTCTGTACGTCGGTCTGTGACTGCTTATTTAGATATTGCAAAATAAAGTACAAATTGTATTTATCATAATTACTTTAATATTTGTTCCTGATTTTGCATTTAATTTTATCCTCAGCTACCGTGAAAATTTTATATTATTTCAAGAACTGTATGTTATTACAATTCATAATATGCTTTGATATTAAAAACAGACTTATTTTCCTTGTCTTGTTTTTATAATTTAAAAAAGTGCGCATCCTATAAAAATAAAACAATTTTTTTATTATGCATTTTATTGAAACTTGTTTCGTTTCTCCATAAATTTAATTTGTTTATGTTCAATGTTATTTTTTACGATTTGAACCAAAAATATGCATCCTAGCGTAAAGTGGTTCTAAGAAAATTTGTGAATGTAATTTAGGCGAAAAATTTTGTTAGATAAAATGTTATTGTAGCGTGTATCGTTTTTCCAAAAAGTTAATGTTTGTAATTTTAAATGTATTTGTACAACAAAAGTTCATAACAAATTTGTAGATCTTTTTTAGTTGAACAACTTTTGTCTATTCATCTCTTTTCGTACCTTGCGTCGTTTTTCAAATTTTTTTTTTTAATGTTAATGTTATTTTTCACGATAGAATCAAAAATTACGCATCCTATCAAAAAATGATGAATCCAAAATTTGTAGCTCTTCTCTTAGTGAACAACTTTTGTCTATTAATTTTTTTCGTGTCTCGTGTCGTTTGTCCAAAAATTTGATTTTTTTATTCTTAAATCAGTTTTTTACAAATGAAACAAAAACTACGCGTCCCATCAAAAAGTGATTAATAATAAATTTTTAGATCGTTTTTTAATGTACAATTTTTGTGTCTTCATCTTTTTTCGTATCGTGTATAGTTTGACCGTAAAATGGAATTTTTGATTTTTCATTATTTTTTTGTGCGTTAAAAATGTGAATTTTCGGTTTTTCAAGAAAATTAAAAAAAGTCTAATCACAATATTGTAGGGTGTTAAAAAAAACAAACTTTTTTCTTCTCTTGACTTTTTTTCATATTGTGCGTTGTTTGACTTAAAACGTTCATTTTCGTTTGTACGATCAGACGACTGTACGATCGGACGACTGCACGCACCGCTGAGTGTTGTCTGCATCTTCCCCCCCCCCTCTCACTCTCTCTTTCTCTCTGTGTGGTTTGACTATGACACAATAAAATCCATTATCATACTAAATTACAATGTATCATACAATATGATACAATTTTATATAGCAGGTGCCATACAGTATCACCGTGTATCGTACAATACGATACAATATCAGACAATATCACACAATATCACGCAATATGATAAAATATGAAACCGCATCATACAATGTGATACATTACAAAATAATATACAATACCACATATTATGATACATTACCATACAATGGACTTGCATGTTGGTGGCGGAAGTGAGAACGTGTTTAGTGACAGGTGGTGAGAGAATTTTACGGAATTTGTGTGGAAAGTGTGAGTGGAGTGTAAGGGTGGAAGCCGAGGAGGTCAGTAGGGTTGTGTGGGGTGAATTGGTGAGCTAAAAAGTGAGTTTCAGCGTGGGTGTGAGGTGGGATTTAGTTGGATAGGGAAAGTGAGGTTAGATTGGCATATAATCGGGGGAGTTCGTGGTCAGGCGTCTTGGGCTTTTGAGGGGTCAAGGGTGGTTCTCGCAGAGTTAGGGGATGTTAAGGGAGAGAAGAGGGGGTCTGCAGGGACTGTGAGGAATTGAAGAAAAAAAAAGGGAAATAAAAGGAAAATTTGGTGGCGAAATACACAAACATTCTGCAGAGACATCTGTCGGTTGCGGAAGGTACTGCATGGAGAGGTCCCAGTTACCGGCGGCAGAGCGGGAGGTGGGCATCGAGAGTACTGGCAGTGCTGGTAGTGAAACTGACGGGGAGAGATTTTTCCACAAGCCACGACAGCCAACAGCGCGTGGCCTGGTGTCGAGCGGTGCGTCGGGGAGAGGGAGAAAGCGGAACGGTGGGAAAGAAGGGAGCGAGAAGGTAAGGGAGAGAGAGACTATCTCAAGTGACGGGGAGGGTGTCTTGAAGAGGCAGAGAGACAGCCAAGAGAGTCCGGAGAAAAGCGAGGTCGAGAGCCCGTTTAAAAAAAGCGGGATAACACCTAAGTCACCCTCCCCCAAATGGAGGGGATGTTGGAAAAGGAGGCTCTCGGGATGTTGTTAGGCGAGATCAGGGGTCTGAGGGAGAAGGTAAGGGAGACCAAGGTCCAGATGGAAGGCATGAGGGAGGACTTGAGAATCAGAGATGAGAAATGGGAAAAGGAGGTGAAAGACCTGAGAGAGAGAGAGAGTAGATGGGTTAGAGAGGGAAAGAAAAGAAAAAGAAGTTAAAATAAAACAGATGGAAGAGGAGATTAGGGTGTGAAAAGGAAGGACGGAAAAAAGGCTTGAGAAGGTGTAGGGCAGGACGGAAATGGAAATAGGAGACGGGGGTAGCGGGGGTGAGATTAAAGGTATTTGGGAGATGGTAGGGAATATGATAGAAGAGAAAGTGGGAGAGCGTAGGAATGAAAAGGAGGAGAGGGCGGATAGGGAAGGGAATAGGGCAATGGAGTTGAGAATGGAGAGAAAGGAGAAGGCAGACAGGAGCAATAATATTGTGATAAGAGGGTTGAAGATGAAGAGCGGGGAAGAAAGGGAGGGCGTGGAAGCGCTGCTACAGAGCATAGGGTGGAATAAAGGCAGGGTAGGGAAAGTTAAGTTGGAGGGGAGAAAGGAGAAAGTAGTGGCGGTTGGGGAGTTGGAGAGCTGGGAAGAAAAGTTGGGAGTAATAAGAAATAAAAATAGGATAAAGGATAAGGAAGCTTTCATCGATCACGATTTGACAAGAAAGGAAAGGGATGTACAGAGAATGCTGTACCACAGGGCTAGGAGGGAGAGGAGTGAAGGGAGATCGGCGAAGGTAGGATATCGGAAAATAAAAATAGACGAGAAAATGTGGGTGTGGGTCGAGGAGAAAGAGGTGTTGAAGGAAGTGCAGGGGAAATTTTTTCGTAGGAAGTAGGGGGGTGGGGGTAATTCAGGGTAGAGGAGTTGTGAGGGTGCTTTACTGGAACGTCGCAAGGGTAAAGAAGAAGGATGAGGAGTTCTGGAGGTATATCCAGGAATTTGATGTGGTAGGACTGGTAGAGACGTGGGTGGAAAGAAAGGAATGGGATAGAATAGAGCCAACGCTGCCAAGGGGGTATAGGTGGAGACTTCAGGAGGCGGTCAGAGTGAGGAAGAAAGGAAGGGCTAGTGGGGGAATTATAACGGGGGTTAGAGATGGATTAGAGGAAGAAGCTCACGGAGAGGAACAGGGGGAGGGAGTGCAAATGAGAAAAGTAAAAATAGGAAGGGTAACGTGTAAGTTTGTGACAGTGTACAATAAGGATGGGATGGAAAGAATTAAAGAAAGGGTGGAAGACCAGTTAGGTGAAAGAGAGGAGGGTATGGTGGTGCTGGGTGGGGACTTTAACGCGAGGATGGGGAGGGAAGGGGGCCTTTACACGGAAGGGGAGAGCTTCAAAAGGAATTCGAAGGAAAGGTTAATAAATAAGGAGCGGGAGATTCTAAGGGACTGGATGGAGGATAGAGGCTGGGCGGTGGCAAATGGTATGGCAACTGGGGACGAAGAGGGAACGCTTCTGCGGTGCAGAAGGTGAAAGAGTTTGTGTACCTGGGCTTCTTGTTTCGGAGGAATGGCGGAGTGGATGGTCACATAAAAGAGAGAGTGAGGAGGGCAAATGTGGCGATGAGGCAGGTGTGGGGGTTGGGAAAGAAGTTATTCGCAGATGATTTTGGAAGGAGAATGAAATTGTTTGACTTACCAGTGATGAGTGTGCTATTGTATGGAGTAGAGGTGTGGGAGTGGAAGGAAAGCGAAGAGGTAAATAGGACACAGGAGAAGTATGTAAAGTAGACACTGGGGCTGGCAAGGAACACGCCTAATTATATTGTCAGGAGGGAGACGGGGAGAAGGAGTGTAGGGATTTTAGCGGGGAGTCGGGCGTGTAAATATGAGGAGAAATTTTTGGAAGAGGGGGGAAGTAAGCTGGTTAGGGAGTGTTGGTGGGAGAAGGAGAACAGGAGAGGAGGTGTGAAGATGGAGGTTAAAAGAGAAAGGTATTTTAGAACGAATGAACTGCAGATGGATGAAGTGAGAAGGATGCATGAGGAAGGAAGGAAGGTATATGAGTTGGTTAAGAAAAACAGCATGGAGAGAGAGAAGACAGCAGGGGAAGAGGGAATAAGAGAGACAAGGTTTAATGGGAACTATGTGTGGATTATGCCAAGGGCGAGAGCGCAAAATTTGTGTAAGAAAGGAGAGAAAGGAAGTCAGGAGCTTATAGCGAGGATGAGATGTGGGTGCATGGAGGGTGTGGAGAAGTGCGTAGAGGTGGAAAGAAATGGGATAAGCATGGAGGTATTGATGCACGAGGGGGGGGGGGGGGGAAGGCCAGTAGCATGGGTGAAGGGATTCTTGGGTAAGCTGGTGAAGAAGAGAAGGAAGGAGGAAGAGGAATGGAGAAGGAAGGATTGTGAATAGAGGAGGAAGTAAATATAAGTAAATGTAAATATTGTAAATAGTAGATAAGTATTAGGGATTAGCCGCGGAAGCAGAGTTTGGTAATGCGAGGCAAAGCAAGAAAGTAGGGACATGCGTGTGAGGCGAGGCGAAGCGTGGAAGGCAATGCGATAAGAGCGAGCGGCGTTAGAGATAAGGTGTGGAAGGATGTTAGTTTTAAGGGTTAGCTTTAAGAAAATTCTGTAAAAAAAATGGAAGTGTAAGCAAGTCAATTTTTTAAGGCCAGCAGGCTGAAATATAAACGTTTATCTACTATCTACATTACCATACAATGTGATACAATATCACATATATGATGGAATATGATACAGTATCATACAATATGATGTAGTATCATACAATATGATGCAATATGATGAAATACGATACCCTATGGTGCGATGCGATACAATATAATGCTATATGATACATTAAGCATACAATATGATACAATATGGTACCGAATCATATAATATGATACAATGTCATACAATGTGATACAGTATCACGCAATAAGATACAATGTGATACAGTATCATGCAATATGATACAGTATCATACAATGTGATACAGTATCATACAATATGATACAATATGATGAAATACGATACCCTATGGCGCGATAGATCAATATGATGCAATATGATACATTAAGTGATACAGTGTCACGCAATAAGATACAATATGATACAGTATCATGCAATATGATACAGTATCATACAATATGATTGTAACATTATTCTATTTGATAAGCAATATTTTTAATTTTCTGACGCCTGCATTTATAAGGAGGTATCGAGTTTTCCTCTCCTGATGTTATTTCATGAGAAAGTGGATTATTCGTCAATTTACTGTGTCCTAATCAAGAAATTGGTCCCGAGTATGCACGTTGGTACCAATCCTGTGAGGACGATAAACTTTAAACGAATTAATTTATTAGCCAGAACTCTTAGCCCATGAAACTTGAAATAATTCTTGATCAAAAATTCTTTAGAAATATAATTGTCCTCATATCCAGTGTTCAAAATTGCTCTTAATTGAAACGTTTTCATTTTTATATCGTTACTTTTGAATCTTACATTTTGCACAGGGTAAAATGGGCTCACAGAAGCGAAAATTGAATTTCGTAGATTGCCTTTTGTTTAAAATCCCCACTGTTTTTTCTTTATAGGTTAATTACCATTGATTTAGATGCTTTCCTTTCTAACAAATTGTTTTTACGCCTCGAATTATCTAATTTCGTGAGTTAATTTGATCCTTCGCATGTCAGGTTTCATGCGTGTGATTGCGAGCGAATTGCTAAAAGACTTTTTCTTCCCTTAATAAGGACTGACACTTTAATTAATCGATGAGCCTACAAATAAGACGCCATTTTGTGCAAATTGTAGTACGATATTCGCCATTACAGAAATTTGTCTTATTTTCATAGCCTTGAGATTTGGTTTGAGTTAAATTATTCTTAGGCCTTTTAATGAGTGCCCATTTATTTTTGAAAGAAAATTGTTCTACCACTTAACGATCTTTGTTTCTTGGGTTGGGAAAATTCATAGATCCATACTGGGAATTTTACTAATTCTCATTAGATGAGCTTCCGGATGAAAACGGGTTGAAAATCCAAAGAGAGATTGTTCAAGATCATTAGACACATCACCAATTAATGCTGAGTTTAATTCTCACAAATTCATTAGTGCCACTGTAGTCATGATCAATTTAGAGCGTCTATGCTGGCAATCTTGAGCTCCCACATGAGAGTGGGTTGAAGAAGAATGAAAGAGCAGTATCTCCAACACACCTCCAATCGAACATGACTGTGACAAGTCACAAGTGTGGTTGATCGCTAAAAGTTTATGTTTGATGATAAATAAAAATTCCTATTATAGGAATCAAGATTTAAAAATTCCGCGATAGTCCAGTCCTTCCTAAACATCCATTACCTCCCTGGCGAACCGAACGAACGGAACGGATACGCTATAGCGTATCCTTATAGTATCCACATCGTATCCTCTCCGTATCATGCAAGAAAAACTCATTAAAAAAGAAAGATTAACATTTCACTTGTTGAAATTCGGATTCTACGTGAAGTTTTGAGTTAAAAGGTCACAGAGTAATTGCAATAGTTTTTCTTGCAACATTAAAAACTTTAAAAGAATATAATACTTATCGATGACGTGCGCTGAAGGCGACTTCAAACGCATTGTCGTTCAGTAGCAGTTAATAGGCGTTATCCGTCGACGATGCGTTTGAAGTCGCCTTCAGCCCACGTTATCGATAAGTATTATTTTTTTTTTTAAGTTTTTAATGTTGCAAGAAAAACTATTGCGATTACTGCGTGACCTTTTAACGCAAAATTTCACGTAGAATCCGAATTTCAACATGTGAAATGTTCATATTCCTTTTTTAATGAGTTTTTCTTGCATGCTACGGAGAGGATACGATGTGGATACTGCGAGGATACGCTGTAGCGTATCCGCTCCGTTCGGCCCGCGAGGGCTGGATCTATCGATCGCTACCCGTCGACCTGGCGAACAAAATTCTTGGAAAGAACATGCAGTGAAGAGGAGTCAGACGCCAAACGAGGTCTTCCTAATGATGCTCGGCGCCGACTGGCGATTCGTGTGATCCTTGGTAATCACGGTGGTCCCGTCGTCGCGAAATCTCCTATCCCCTCTTTTCAGACACGTTGCGCATGCAACCGCACCTGTCTCGCGTAGCGGTACGTGTGACCCACGGGGGTGAAGCCAGCATAGGAACTTCCGGTAGCAAATCTGACTTCCGGCCCAGTTCGATCTGGGGTCCTTTCTAGGGAATTTAAAAATATTCAGTTTGCGAAAATGTAGTGAACTTTGAAATCATTAGTATGGTAGCACTGAAAACTGACAGTTGAAAACATCATGATTGAAAACGTTGAGAATTGAACTTATTTTTTACCCAAATTCTTAGACTTTCTAATGAACATAATCGTGAAATCTTAACGATAATTTTTCAAAAGTATCTTCTAAATTACTAAAACCGTGTGCAGTTCGGAGACACATGGGACACCTACTACTAGCTTGGTTACCCAAAATCGTATTAGCGCACTTTCCGCCGAATGAAGTCTGAGACACATTAATTTTTACTTTCACAACTTTTCCATTAGAAATTTTGAATTTATGTGGTAAAAGATGTTTTATTTCTTTGTTCAAACGGTTATATTCTTTAATAGTCGCTTCATTGTCCTCTTTTTCCAACGCTATTCTTAGAGGTCGACAAAAACGAACGCTCTGTGGTGTCGGATTCACCCAAGAATATTTATCGTTCAAGCTTCGCAGTTTCATTATTATCATACTACTAACAAACAGAGGTTGGAGAGGGTTAGAGTTTTCGTTTTCGGAATTTTCATTCTTTTAATATGGATTTATGTGGCCTGCTGAGCTGTCGAAACCCAATGTCACCATTAGTTCTAAATGACGCAAATTGTATTCATCCCAATCTGAAGCCACACTCTCACACAATCGCTCAGCAGATTTTTTCAAAATTTCTTGTAAGGGGACAGAAACTGCAGTTTCTGATATTTTGTAATTTTGTGGCTGGCATTCAAGCATTGCCTGATGTACGTAATCGTATGATGGGCAAATAGGGCTGTTTCGAGCTCGAGTGTCGTTTACTAATGCTTTATATCTGGCTTTTGAATAATCACATTCTAAGTAGAACGCTAAAGCAGATTCTTTAGAATGTCTAATATGACCATTCATTTCAATTGAATCCACGCACTTATCTGTATCAGGCGTAGAAGCAGAACGTTTTTTGCCAATTTTAGCAGCTAATTCAATTGTGGAGAAGTTGTAATTATTAGATGACAGTAACTCATTTGCTCGTCGAATTATTGTTCTTCTTGAGGCTTCTTCGATAGGCACAACTTTTCTACCAGTATTTACACTTTTTTTATTCCTTTTTGGTGGGCGACCTCGTTTTTCGCTCCCTTCATTTAAACTTTCATTACGCCTTGAACTCATTTTAGAGTAATCAACGTAAGAGCTTTAATCACAGTAAAGAAGAAAGGTTATATTTTTTTGGTTGCAATTATTTCTTTTGTTTCTCCTTGACAACAAATGTATATTGAAAGACCTAAAGTTTTCTGAATACATTTTGTTGTCCTTTCAGAAGAAATGTTGAGTTAATATTCTGAGCGATTTTGTGGCAGCGTGCCTTTAAATTCAGAAGAATAGCATTTACGTCATTCAAATATGATGATGACATTGCGTTTCAACAGCTCATCAAACCACAAAAATTCAAAACAACTATTGAATGCTTAAATTTAAACTTTAGATTTTAACTCAACGTCCTCAAAACCCCCTGAGTAGCACTTTTTGATTAAATCTGTTTCATTTTTACCAATTTGGTCGTTCATATTGCATCAGACAATTAAAATTTCAGAATTTTCACTTTAGATTTGAAATCGAATACATAAAAAAAACCCCACGTCCGCCATATTGGATTTTTGAATGTTGACATTTTGAATTGAGATTCGAAATCAGCGACCCCAAAACCACCCGTACAGTAATTTTTGGTCATATCAGCTCGGTCTTACAATTTTGGTCCGCCATATTGGATCCGATATTTCGAATTTTGACTTTAGATTCAAAATAAGCGACCCAAAAACCCCCAGTACAGTAATTTTCAGTCATATCAGCTCGGTCTTACAATTTTGGTCCGCCATATTTGATCCACCATTTTGAATTTTGACATGTTGACTTTAGATTCGAAATCAGCGACCCGAAAACCCCCAGTAGAGTAATTTTCAGTCATATCAGCTCGGTCTTACAATTTTGGTCCGCCATATTGGATCCGCCAATTTGAATTTTGACATTTTGACTTTAGATTCGAAATCAGCGACCCGAAGACCCCTTTAATACGACAAATAGTCAAATTTACATTAGTGAAAATCATTCATGCCATGAAGGTTTAAAATAGATAATTCAATTGCATTTTTCTCAAGACCAAAGGTCCTAGACTGATTTAAAGTCCAGATTCAGATTCAGCATGACTAAATCTATAAAAAAATATATGTAGCATGTTAAGCATAATGTCTGAGCGCCCATGGTGTCAAATAACACAACTTTTTGTCAAAAAATGTTAAACTTAACCTACATGTTCAAGGTCAAAAGTATATTCCGTCAGCTTTTCCGTATTTTTCCTCTATTCTATAGTTATTTATCTGTAATTCAAAAAAAAAATTATCCCCCTAGCTCATTCCTATCAAAAGTTCTACGATTTTGTCACGAACTTTTTCACTTTAGCCCACTGTGTGCCGGTTGTGAGGAATGTAACATAACCTCTAAATTGGGTCGTGTTACTCGTGCTACTGTTTTATTAGGGGGTTTCTTTCCTACGAGAACCTTCATGATACTTCTTCAAATCCACGACAAAACAAAAAGTAATCATACAGTGATTTGTGTCGAATAAAAACCCATGCTCAGAATCTTTTTTTATTGTTTTTTAAAATAATTTTTATCAAATTCCATTTATCAATAATGTTGTCAATAATTTGTAATGCCAATTATTGATTTTATTGTGTACTTTAATTGTTGTATGTAATGATATCAATAAACGGTATTACAAATTATTGACAACATTATTAAGTACAATATTTCAAATTTGAATATCCCGCCCGCACGGCCGCTTGCGATTTTAGTTCCCCCAGTTCTCACATGAGCGCACGTGTCGCTCCATAAGCGGCCATATTGGAAATATTTGTTTCCAATTTTTATCACGAGGCTTCACCCCCGTGGTGTGACCTATATAACTCTTTCGCCCAAGAATTCGCAAGTCACTCAGTAGCTTATTTATTTTCTCTTTCGCCCGATAAATATGAAATAATTATTTTATACTGAACCGTTTCATGATGCAATATGATACAGTATCATACAATATGATGTAATAGGATGCAACACGATGAACTATGATACAACAGGATGTAATATGATACACTATGATGGCATACGATACAATATGATACAATAGGGCACAATATGATACAGTATGTGTACAATATGATAGAATAAGATACAATACCATACAATCTGATACAATATCATATATATGATGGAAGGATAAACTTCCGAAAAGCGCTCACCTCCGATTAATTTGAAACTCCGTATACCTATGTATTTTGACGCACTGATCACGAATATGACAGTGAAAATACCCGCAAGTTTGATTTTCAAGGTCAAACCCCAAAAAACTAAAAATATCATGTTTTTCCGTTTATTTTAGTCAATAATCAAAATTTAAAAAATAGTTTCAAACAAAAGTTGTAGATCTTTTAAAAATACATATTTTATTTTTCATATGTTTTTACCCTACGACTGATAGTTTTCGAGAAAATGAACGATAAATATGAACAATCACAGAAATACTGAAAAATTGTTAGCGGTGCGATCTAAATAGTATGAAAAATTCCTGGAAGGCTTAGTGGACATTAAATATTAAAAATCACTGAAATACTGCACAATAAAAAATTCCTGGAAGGTTGAGTACGAGCGCGTCTCGTTATTTCTGTGGCCAGGCATAGGGGTGCCTCCTAACCCCCCCATGACACGTTGTAAAGGGGGTCGTGTGTGACCTAAGTTATTTCTGTGGCCAGTCATATGGGTGCTTTCCCGCCCCCCATGATACGTCAGAAAGGGGGTCGTGTGTGACCTAAGTTATTTCTGTGACCAGTCACAGGGGTGCCTTCCCGCCCCCATGACACGTTGGAAAGGGGGTCGTGTGTGACCTAAGTTATTTCTATGGCCAGTCATAGAATGACATGAGACCCGCATCAGACGTTGGAAAGGGGGTCGTGTATGACCTAAGTTATTTCTGTGGCCAGTCATAGGGGTGTCTACCCGCCCCCATGATACGTTGGAAAGGGGGTCGTGTGTGACATCAGTTATTTCTATGGCCAGTCATAGGGGTGCCTTCCCCCTCATGACACATTGGAAAAGGTGCGTGTGTGACCTTAGTTATTTCTGTGGCCATTCATAGGTGTGCCTTTCCGCCCCCCCCCCCCATGAGACGTTGGAAAGAGGCTTGTGTATGACCTAAGTTATTTCTGTGGCCAGTCATAGGGGTGCCTTCCCGCCCACATGATACATTGGAATTTGTGCCATTTGTGACCTCAGTTATTTCTGTGACCATTCATAGGGGTGCCTTTCCGCCCCCATGAGACATTGGAATGAGTGTCGTGTGTGACCTAAGCAATTCTACACTTCGTACCGACATTTCCCTTCTTTTCGCGAAAACTGTCAGTCGTAGGGTAAAAACATATCAGACATAAAATATGTATTTTTAAAAGACCTACAACTTTTGTTTGAAGCTTTTTTGTAAATTTTTATTATTTACTGAAATAGAACGATAAACATGAAATTTTTATAGTTTTTTGGGGGTTTGACCTTGAAAATCAAACTCGCGGGTATTTTCACTATCATATTCGTGATCAGCGCGTCAAAATACATAGGTAGACGGAGTTTCAAATTAATCGGAGGAAGTGCTTGTCGGAAGTCTACCCCAATATGATACACTATCACACTGCATGATACAATATGGTACAATATGATGGAATATTATACAATATAATACAATATGGTGCAATATGATACAATATGATACTGTATGATACAATATGCTACACTATCACACTATATGATATAATATGATACACTATGATACAGTATAATATAATATCAAGCAATATGATACAATATAATATAATAACATACAATATGACACAGTATGATACAATACGATACAAAATAATACAGTATGATGCAATACGATACAATACGAAACAATATCATACACTATGATACAGTATGATATGATATACAGTATGCTGTACCAAGTTCTACTATGATACACTATGATGATGCTCTATGATACTGCAATGTAATATAAAACAGTATTATATAACTAATTTTAATATCTGTGTGCTGTTTTTAAAATGATGAATTTTGGTTTCTAAACATGAAACCTGCTCACTGAAATATAAATGCTGTTGGAAAAATCCTGCATAAAGACGTCGGCAACGGTTGCAATTAACCAAACTTGCAACTCAAAAATGTCATTGTCACAGTTCAAGGTCAGCAATAACTATTTACCCCAGGTACAGTATTATACGTTCTAGCGCTGCTCCCCCTTTCTCTCTGCAATCTCATACTATGCGATCCCCTTGAAACTCATGATGATTCCCCACGAAGAATTTCAAAGTTAATCCATCAAATTTACACTTCTGCCGTGTGGCCACACTGCCACACACTGCTTTTTTATGACCCATGCCCGCTCACCGTAAAAACTGTGAGGAAATTTTTGTTGCAAATAATAGAATTTTGCGGTAATTCATGGAAAGTAACCATATATAACTGATCAAATTACCGTGAATTACCGAAAATTTTCGGAAATTTATAAAAAAAATTTAATTTATATTTGGGTAATTTATCCTAAGTTACCATGAATTACCTATAATATTACCGTAAATTATCAAAAATTTGCATTTTCCGAAAATTTTTAAAAATGAATTTTGGGTAATTTATCGCAAGTTACCATATTTACCTGTAAAATCACCACAAATGACCGAAAATTTCCGCAAATTTATAAACATGTTTAAATAGAATTTTTAGCAATTTATAGTAAGTGGCCATAAATCACGTCCAAAATTACCGTAAATTACCAAAAATTGCCAGCAATTTTTGTATTAAATTTTTGATCATTTAGAATAAGTTAACATAAATTTCATTCTTCTTTATTCAAAATCTAATGCGGACTGAAGTCATGACTGTATTTCGACAAATGTCTGAAATCATCCATTTTCTATAACAAATATCGTATGCACCCAGGGGGAGAGACTCTCCGGCACCCGCTACGCGCTCGCCTACGACTTGTGCTGAAAAAAAACACTCGTAGGAAAAGCCCCTCTTCTCCCCCTAGGTGCATAATATACTATTTAATGATTATTCACATTAGTAAATCATGGTTAGAGGTAGTTATTTGAAGGTGAGAAAAAAAGCGACCAACTACCAGACCATACTCACAACAATTATTAGTCGAGTGATTTTTTTTTTGTAAGAAAAGTTCAGCCTTTTCTTTTTTTGCATTCATTATCATTTTACCAGGAACTTTTTCCTCTGCAAATTCTTATATATCACTGAATCAGTATGTTTCTTTGTGATGATTATGGTCATAAATTTGTATGATCTTATGAAAATTAATAAAAATATACCAAGAAATATCCAGATCCCCCCAAAAAAACATTCCAAATGAAAATTGGGGAAGGTGAGGAAAAAGCGTTCGCCCTACATAGGAAAACTAACAAAAAAAGAACCAAATCTCCCGCATGCGCTTAAATGAGGCTAACTTTGCATGAAAGCATAAATAGATTTTACTGTACATGTCGTTTCATTCTCGTCACTCTGGACTTGGCCATTTCGAGTAACTCACCTTCCTGGTTTGTATGACGAACAACGCTTTTGTCAATTAAATCTTGTATTTATGCCTTCTTGCAAAGTTAGCCTCAATTAAGCGCATGCGGGAGATTTGGTTCTTTTTTGTTAGGTTTCCTATGCAGGGCGAACGCTTTTTCCTCACCTTCCCCAATTTCCATTTAGAACGTTTTTTTGGGGGGTATAAATAATAAAAATATATAATTGAAATGAAAATATTTCAGTAACATATACATGTACTTCGTTATTGTACGCTACTTCCATGAAACACTGAATGAATATATGGTTTCGAGGAAAAATCATCGGCTCCATATTGCAATCTCATACTGAAATTGACCTGGAAATCCTTTTAAGATATGTCTCAAGATATAATCTGTGTATGATTTGTGATATCACAGGGTAGTACTACAAAAAAATATCCAGATCCCCACCAAAAAACATTCCAAATGGAAATTGGAGAAGGTGAGGAAAAACTGTTCGCCCCAAAAAGCCTTCGCCCCAAAAAACGTTCGCCTCACATAGAAAAACTAACAAAAAAAAACCAAATCTCCCGCATGCGCTTAAATGAGGCTAACTTTGCAGGACAATGATTCGCGGTAGGTTCCTTAAAAAAAAAACAAGAAAAATTCTAAAAAAAAACAAGAAAAAAAATATACTCCCCATGATCCATTTTTGAAGTAAATGGTCCTAGGAAAACCCGACGGGAAAAATAAAGGCATGAATAGATTTTACTGTACACGTTGTTTCATTCTTGTCACTGTTGACCTGGCCATTTCGAGTCACTCACCTTCCCGCTTTTTATGACGAACAACGCTTTTGTCAATTATATCTTGAATTGGCCATTATTAGCCTAATAAAATCTTGTTCTAATTTCAACACATAGGAAATTTATGGCCATACTAGTTGTGCATGTTGGTACAGGGCAAAAACGGTTGCATTTGCAACAAATTCATTTTCATAATTGATAATAATTTAATCAAACGACAAATCGACATCAAAGGCGTTGTTCGTCATAAAAAGCGGGAAGGCAAGTGACCCGAATTGGCCAAGTCCAGAGTGACAAGATTGAAACAACATGTACAGTAAAATCTATTCATGCCTTCATTTTTCCCGCCGGGGTTTCCCAGAACCATTTACTTAAAAAATTGATAATGGGGAGTATATTTTTTATATTTTTTTTCTTGCTTTTTATTTTATTTTTTTTCTTGTTTTTTTTTTTAAGAAACCTTCCGGGAATCATTGTCCTGCAAAGTTAGCCTCATTTAAGCGCATGCGGGAGATTTGGTTCTTTTTTTTGTTAGTTTTCCTATGCAGAGCGAACGCTTTTTCCTCATGCGAGTGGGTAATCGATGTATCCCGCTCGTTGCACACGATGCTTTCCCCAATCACCCGCCAGAACGAGCGACCACGTTCGTTCAGAAGAATCTAAGTTGCGTTGCGCAGTTTCAGGGATAAGGGGTAGATTGGGGATGAGCATGGTATTACTTAGTTCTCTAGAGGACTAAGTGTCACATTACTTCGCTGTGACGTCACCAATCGAGTAAAGACCAACTTAGATTCTTCTGAACGAACGTGTACTCGTAAGTCGCTAGTTCCGGCGCGGGTATTGGGGAAAATCTATTTATGCTTTCATGCAAAGTTGGCCTCATTTAAGCGCATGCAAAAGATTTGGTTCTTTTTTTGTTAGTTTTCCTATGCAGGTTTTCTCACCTTCCCTAATTTCCATTTTGAATGTTTTTTTTTGGGGGATCTGGATATTTTTTGGTATACTTTTATTAATTTCCATGAGGTCATACAAATTTATGATCATAATCTTCACAAACAAACATAATGATTCAGTGATATATAAGAATTTTAATAGGACGAAGTTCCTGCTAAAATGATAATAAGTGCAAAAAAATAAAAGGCTGAACTTTTCTTACAAAAAAAAAATCACTCGTCTAATAATAATTGTTGTGAGTATGGTCTGGTAGTTGGTCGCTTTTTTCTCACCTTCAATCAACTACCGCTAACCATGATTTACTAATGCGAATAATCATTAAATAGTATATTATGCACCTAGGGGGAGAAGAGGGGCTTTTCCGGCGAGTGTTTTTTTTCAGTGCAAGTCGTAGGCGAGCGCGTAGCGGGAGCTGGAGACGAGTACTGTAAACGTACACAAGTCGAAAAAGTGCCTCTCTCCCTTGGCGCATACGATATTTGTTATAGCAAATGGACGATTCCAGACATTTCTCGAAATACAGTCATGATTTCAGTCCGTGTTAGATTTTGAATAAAGAAGAATGAAATTTATGTTAACTTATTCTAAATTATCCAAAATTTAATAGAAAAATTGCTGGCAATTTTAGAGGTGATTTATGGTCACTTACTATAAATTGCTGAAAATTCAATTTAAACATGTTTATAAATTTGCGGAAACTTTCGGTCATTTGTGGTGATTTTACAGGTAAATATGGTAACTCGCGATAAATTACCCGAAATTCATTTTTTCAAATTTCCGGAATTTCATGAGAATTTTTGGTTATTTATGGTAATTTTATAGGTAAATATGATGACTTACCATAAATTACTGAAAATACATTTTTTTAAATTTTCGGTAATTTACAGTAATATTACAGGTAATTTATGGTAACTTAGGATAAATTACCCAAATATAAATTTAAAAACTTCTATAAATTTCCGGAAATTTTCGGTAATTTACGGTAATTTGATCAGTTATATATGGTTACTTTCCATGAATTACCGCAAAATTCTATTATTTGCAACCAAAATTTCCTCACAGTTTATACAGTGAGCGGGCTGATAATCATAAAATGCGAGCTTATAGATGTATGATTTTCATTATCCACCTCTGACGTCACTTTTCAGTCCCCAGGCCTGCCCCTCCACGCACGATGCGCTGGTGATTACCTTATTATGGCTTGTAAAGACAGAAATCGGAGAGGGAGCGAGGAGACGAACGTTGAAGAGGAGCTGGACTTCAGCAACTGCTTCGACGTGGTGGAACGTGGCGAGCTTAAGTCTGAAGCTGCTGAGATGAAGAGGTGCTTTGGAGACTCACAGGATCAGCTGAGAATGGAGCACAGGAAGGTACGGCTTCCCTCAGCACGCAGACGGAACTGCAGAAACCACTACAGGAAGCGACGGACAGGCGTAAGCGGGAGAGGGAAACGACCCTCAGCCCGCCCAGCGGTTCTGGAGCGGAGAAGCCAGCCTCGAAAAAGACCAGGACCCAGGAAGGTGTCGCTTGGTCTAAGGTTGGCAGGAGGAAGAGCAGGAAGGAGAAAACGGAGGAAAAGAAGAAGCCTGAGAAGGAGGTGGTGCCAAGAAGAAGAGAAGGAGAATCCCCCGGGAGGCTGTGACCATCACGCCAGCCCCGGGGATGAAATATTTGGATGTCTTGAGGGACATCCAGAAGAAAGTCAAGCCTGAGGACCATGGCGTGAATGTCAAGTCCATCAGGCAGACGAGGACGGGAGACGTCCTCATTGAGGTGCGTGCCAAGGCAGAGGAGCGGCGGCACTTTGGGGATGCCATTTTAGAGGCCCTCGGACAAGGCGGGTGTGTCCGACACCTCGTTCCGAAGGCCCAGGTCGTGGTCTACGACTTAGTCGAGACCACGGAGGCTGCTGATGTGGAGGCAGCGGTGAGGACGGCCCTGGGAGAGCAGCTGGGCTCTCCATCTAGGGTCAGCCTCACCAAAACGAGCAGCAGAGGCTGCATCCTAGCTTTCGTCGAGCTAGATGCGGCCGTTGCTGCCAGAATGGACAGGATTGCCCGACTGAAGGTGGGTTTGGTGAACTGCCGCGTGGAAGCACATAGCGCCGAAACACGGTGCTACAGGTGCCACACTCTGGGGCACGTTGCCCGAGAGTGTGCTTCGGAGGATCGCAACAAATGCTGCAGAAGATGCCTCAAAGAGGGCCATAAGGCGGCAGAGTGTCAGAATCTGGAAACACCCCGCCCGTCGGCTACTGCCAGGAGGAAGATGTGAAAAGAAGAAGAAGTCCAAATTGACAAGACAGATGAGCGCCGAGGTACGGCGAAATGGCCTTACTTTCATGTTCCTGAAGTAATGCAAAAGCGGTTCCAGGAAAATGGGTTGGTAGGTACAAAGGAGTTCGTTAGTGGGTATTGCCGTTTTTTTTTAGGTCAAGCCCCACACTCACCTTCGTTCCTTAAGGGCTTACGGCCCCTAAAGTTCGAATGTGGTCAGTGCATAAAGCATTCACAATTTTTCTTTTCAATAAAAAAAAAAAAAAAAAAAAAAATCATCATCATGCACGCTGGATGGGCCAGGTTGATTTATGTCTTCTCGAAGGTCAGCAGGATTTTCTTCGGGATCACCCTCCTCCTCCTCAGCTTCTTCTTATTTTTCTTCCTCCTCCTTTTCTTCTTCTTCTTCTTCTTCCATTGATGTTGATAATTTTTTCAGTATGTCGACTGCTCCAAGCTGCTCTTCATTTTCCTCCTCTTCGTCAGAGCCTGCTAGGATTTCCAAACGTTTTCGCAGGAGTTTCCATTGCAGAACGAGCAGATGGTGGAGCACTTCAAACCTGCTTTTCTGCAGCCACATTTCGAACCGCATTCTGTTTTGCACTTACAGGAAATAAACTGCAAAAATTCCTCTGGACCAGAATCTTTTTTGGTTCTGACTGGAGTAAGTCCGCGTGCTTATTTCGCTGCCATCTCCATTACTCTGGATTTTTTTATCTATCCATGCTTTGACTTGATGGTAGGTCCGTAACGAGTGTTCTCGTGCAACTTCTTTTGTCGGTGGCAATGTCTGTAAATTATATTTATTTTTTGTTCCTGATTGTCGAAAATTAAGACAGCGAAGCGAGCCCAGAGTCACAGAAGATCCGTAGAGGTCAAGGATAAAATTTAATCCTGAGATAGTAACGAGTTCAGGATCTGCATTCGTGTCTTTGAAGATTTCTAGGTTGTTCTTCAACTGTCCGTTCTTTTGCAGTGTATTTATGAACTTCACTTTTCCTTTACCGTATATTGCAGAGGTTGTGTCACTGCCACTGAATGCGTGCAAGAAGAGTATATTTTCTGCACAAGAACACTCGTTAGGGACCTACCATTAAGTTCAAGCATGGATGAAGAATAAAAAAAGATCCTACTCCAGAGTAATTGTTGCAGTTTATTTCCTGTAAGTGCAAAACAGGATGCGGTTCGAAATATGGCTGCAGGAAAGCAGGTTTGAAGTGCTTCATCATCTGCTCGTTCTGCAATGGCAATTTCTGCGAAAACGTTTCGGAAATCCTAGCAGACTCTGACGAGGAGGAGGAAAATGAAGAGGAGCTTGGAGCAGTCGACATACTAAAAAAATTATTAGCATCAATGGAATGGGTGATACCACGTTTAAAAAAACGCTTCATTTACCCTACCTCAAATGTGATGTGGAAACGAGTTATGTAGATATTCCATACATATCAATAAGTTCATACGTAATTGCACATGTACGTGTGTGAGTGTATATATGTATATATGAGTGTATATATATAATATGATAAATTAATGATATATATATATATATATATATATATATCATTTGTTTACACTTGTTTTTGGATGAACACGGTTTTTCATCATAGTCACGGACTAAGTCAAGTGACTGGTGAGATGAGGATGTTATAAGTTATTTTAATACGATGTTTGAAATCATTTGCGATGCTGTTGTAGGTACAAAAAGTGTTGAAGGTGTCAACAGTCGCCTCTGGATGCTTTCTTAGTGCTACCATGTATCACTCCATAGGTTGTTAGTCGCTTGCTTCCTGATGGTCTAGGAAGTTTCTCACAATGCGACAGGTGTTTAATAAAACCGCTTTCTGAGCTGCTGCCAGTACTCTACTGACTCCTAAATGTTGAAGAAGTTCAGAGCATCTTGCGTGCACATTGGTTGTAGCCGAAATCACAATAGGATGAATAGAAGCATGTTTGACATTCCTCCATATTGTCTTTACTTCATGCCTTAGCTCGCTATACTTATGAATCTTGGTTGTATAGGTTGCCTGCAAATTTTGGTTGAGTGGACAAGCAATGTCGATAATGTAAACTCTTCCACCTTTTTTTTTCTCGCGTCAAGATGTCGGGTCGATTGGCTCGCATGTAATGATCCGTCTGGATAGTCACATCCCAATATAAGATGTAATCTTTGTTTTCTAAAACGAGCATTGGAATGTATCTATCGAAAGGCATCCATTCTGTTAAGAGTCCTAGGTTTAGGGCAAGTTGTTGATGTATAATGCCGGCCACATCATTATGTCTGTGCGTATATTCTCTTTGAGCCATTACGCGACAACCATCAATAATGTGATCGACTGATTCGTTGGTATCACCACATAATCGGCACCGGTGAACCACGTCTTGATGTAACACGTGTTTGCGATAATTTCTGGTGCTGACAACCCTGTCCTGAATCGCGATGACAAATCCTTGCGTTTCTGGATACAGGATGCCCTTTCTCAGCCAAATATTGGATGCCCCACTATCCACTTTATGTTGATCTAACGTTTTGGGGTGCTCGCCGTGGATGGCTTTCTGTCTCCATTGCGTTTCTAATTCCTCTATGGATTCTGCCCTGATATTCAAGGCCGCCTCTGAGGACGAACTCAAGTGCGTGCGATCAACATCCGTTTTACATATGGTGTTGTAAAACGTAACATCTCGCTTGCTATTAAAATAGTCTCGCAACTGTATAACTTGTGACTCACACAGTTTCCTGACATCTAGAACGCCCCCACCCCCTCTATGTCGTGGTAGAACTACCCTTTCAATCGCCGAATTACTCTGGTGTATTCGGTGCTTCGTCATTTCTACGCTGATGATTCTGTTTAATCGTTCGAGGTCGGTGTTCGACTATTTGATGAGCCCAAAGGAGTACGTGAGGACAAGGATGGCATAGGTGTTGATTGCCCTGATCTTATTTGCCGAATTAAGAGAACTCTTTAGATCCAATCTGAGTCTTGTAGTGAAGGCAGTCGTTAGGCTTTTCTTAACTATCGTATGCTGAATACCCTCAGATTCGAGAATACCCAGGTATGAATATTACTCGCCCTCAGCCAATGCCTCGATGTTATTCTCGAAATCGTTCTCTAGCTTTACGGTCTCTAATTCTCCTCTGGTTAAGTGCACTGTTCTGCATTTATTTAGTCCGAACTCCATGTGGATATCATGGGAAAACTGCTATATAACATCGATCACTTGATGACCATCCTCGTTATTATGTATTCGAAACTCATGAGACATGCTATTTAGTATTTTGCTCAATAGGTTCAACGCTAAACAGAACCACAGTGCACTAAAGGAGCCTCCTTGAAATATACTCGTCGTAATGCGTATTGATCTAGTCATCTTTGGTTATCCATGATCAAAATACTTGATTCTTGTTCCCCAAAGCATCATCGTACTTTTTAGGAAGTCAATGATGCGTGGGCAAATTTGGTACATTTTTGAGACTTCAAGCAAATAGTCATGTTTTACGGAAGGAAACGCTTGCTTGTAGTCAATGTATGCCATGTGTAAGTTTCTTTGATGTTTAAGAGCTTGCGTCATGGCAACAGCGTCTGTGGTGACTAGATCTTTACTGCCTCGCGAGTTTTTACAACATCCTTTTTATTCTTCTGTAAGAATGTCATTGTCGTCGCAGTGAAAATATACCTTTTCTTCTATGATAGCTGTAAGACATTTATATATTGTTGGAAGACAGGCTATCGGTCGAAATTCAGATGGATTTTGCGCGTCTGGTTTTTTAGGCAACATATACGTCGTACCCTGGAGCATAAAGCCGCGCATCAGATCTGGGTGTTCGATGATCTTCTGGAAACACCTTGCCAACGCAGGATGCACACTAGTCAGGTACTTGTACCAGAAGTTGTGAACCATGTCCGGACCTGGAGCTTTCCAGTTACTTGCTCGTTTCAAAACCGTTGAAATATCTAAAGCTGTGATGTTAGTTAGCTCCATTTCAGGGTTATTGTTAGCTCTTGCCTTCTCTAGTTGGAACCACGCAGCGTCTAAATTGCTTCTGTTCGTTTTTCCCCAAACACCCGTCCAATAGTTAGTCATGTCTTCCAGTTGAGGGACTTTGGTGTCTTGCTGGTTACTTCTCTTTACACTCAGTGCACGATAAAACCTACTTTCATCTGCCTGAAAGGTTCGATTTTGTTGCCTTCTTGCACTACTTTTCTTGTACCGACGCAGTCTAGCAGTAAGAACATCAAGTCTCTGCCGTTGGGAGTCTGTAATCTCACCTAATATTGCTGGTGTTAATGTCTCGATGTACCGAGGGTGAATGATTTTAGTAAAATGGTGTATCAGCTTTCTGGTTCTATTACCTTTTTTATATTGAGTTAGTCGACCTAATTTGCACCTTACTTTGCTGACATCCATATCCAACCTAATCTTCCACGGTGGATCTCGCTCCCTTCCTGGGACAAATACTGCATTTATAGGCATAGTTCTGCGGCCCAACGTTCTAACGGTTGCCACAGCTGCACAGTATACAAGAGTTTGCACCTGTAACGCAGTTTGTATTGCGTTCAAATGCATATGTAAAACCTTGCTGTTCAGGTGTTCTATTAGTGCACGCTGATCATTTGTGATGTTTATCTTGGGCAGTGAATGCCTTTGTGTTGGTTCTACATGTGTGAACTCCAATAAAGCATGATCAAAATTCCTTTCGAGGTGCTGTAGTTTTTCTGGGACTTCGCTGTTCAGTAGGGTGGGTCGAAAAAACAAAAAATTGGAATTTCAATCTGGGACCAACGGGAAAAGGTATATTTTCATATCACAATTTTCTGAAAAAAATTTTAATCGAATAATGTTAAGGCCTGTGCCACGCGAAAAATGTACAAAAATAGGGTTTTCTCATTTTTCTCCAAAAATGTTGATTTTATTGAAAAATGTTATAAAAAAAGTTTCTAGATCTCGGTGAAATACTTCTTTTTTATTTTTCTTACTTTTGCGTACGACCAGTCGTTTCCAAGAAAAATCAAAATAACGATTTAAACAAGTGAAAAATTCAATATTTGACTAATTTCTGTTATCCCAAACAGGTATATTCTTATTTACGTTCAGATCAGGTGTTGAAATGCAATTGTCTGCTTGATCCAGTTATATAAAATTAAAATGGTTATACGTAAAGTCCTATCTCAGCCCGTCCCAATCAGTCGTAATTTCAGATTTGATAAAAGACACATAAAAAGTAAGCAAAAATATAATGCAAGTAGAAAGTCAAATGGAAATAAAATGCGGTCACGAGGGTAACGCTGTGAACAACAATTCTTAACAGTTTTTCGCTTGAAAGGAAAACCTAGTTTTTTCTGTGTACTAACAGTAAGTGTAGTTTTATAAATATTAAATATAGTGCTACGACTTTTATCATGTCCAAGAGAAAGGGAACAACGGTTACTGCTCGTGCAGTAAACGCCTTTCCCGTTTTTGAAATAGCAAAAGAATTAGTGTTAATTGCTTGCCAACGTATGCAGATATTATGCAACAATTCCTTTATATTCAGCGTTTTGAAAAAGGAGGGTTCAAATGCCAGTGTGACAGTAATCAGTGCCATTGTTGAAAAAAAAGTCAAAGATATTTGGAACAAGACAGCCATTCCATCTTTATGTCAAAAATTTGTGACAAAGCTTATCACTAATCATAAAAACGAATATAGATCTCTGTTGAGACCCCATACGAAGAGAAAAAATGAGAAAGGTCACGTAATCTACAATCAGAGGATTCAGCAGTTTAAAAAGGATTCTCAACGCCTTTTTGATATCTGCACGTGCCACTGTCCCGACTTCAAGAATTTTAAGTGCGATAGATCGAAAAGAGTCCCTTCTAATGAACACGTATTTTTACTTGATCAAAGAAATGAAAGAAAATACTTCATCCGTGGATGCGATTTATCGGAAACGAAAAGCCCAAGCGGCTTTGCAAATATCAAAAGCAAGTGATGAAAATCACAGTGAACAGGAAAATTATACTGAAAGAGACAAGATTGTAAGTACGGATACGAATACGATACGATAGATTCGGAGTCACCGATCGAGCTGTAGCTGCTCTGGTAACTGCAGCTCTGGAGTCTTATGGGATAGTTGTTAAAAATGACACTACAGACGGTCTAGATAAGTCAAAAATCTGAAGAGAAAGGAAAGAGGAAAGGAAAAAAGAAATATATCAAAGTTACGGTAGTGAAATTCAAGGCCTTTATTTTGATGGCCGCAAGGATTAAACGCACGTTCAAAAAAAAGTGGACAACACTTGGCATAGACAAAAGATTAAAGAAGAGCATATTTATGTCAGCAATCAACCAGGTGACGAATACCTGCATCATTTTACTCCATCTTCTGGTCACGCATCGAGTATTCGCGAAGGTATATGTGAATTTTTCGAGCAGAAACAAGCAAAGATTGAGAACCTTGCAGTTGTTGGCTGTGACGGAACGCCAGTAAACACAGGAAGCGAAGGTGGAGTTATCAGGCTTTTAAAGGTCACCTTAAAGAAACCCTTGCAATGGTCAGTTTGCCTGTTACACTGCAATGAGTTACCTTCACGTTACCGGATATATGCAATTGACGGTAAGACTAGTGGACCAAACACGCTATGGGATCCAATAGATAAAGCATTAGAAAATTGCGAACAGTTGCCTATTTTCAACTTCAAAATAATTAAACTAAAAGTACCGGAACTTTCAGCGAAGGTTCTTAAAGATCTGAGTACAGATAAAAAATATCTGTATCGAATGTGCCATGCAATTGCTTCTGGAAACTGTAATCGTGATCTACGACTGTACATTTCCACAGAAAATCCATCAGAAAACCTGGTATTATTGGACTTTCATTCTTAGAGTTTGTGCACCCTGCTGGTTTCTAATCAAAAGTAAACCTACAATACAGTTTGCTGCAAAACACGTTTGGGAAATAATCGTCCGTTCAAAATACCTTTCGGATCACTCAAGGATGCTGGTACACGAGGTCATTGAAAGAAATAGTTTCTGTGTACACCCTGAAACGAGTTTACTGGCTATGATTTGTGATGATACACTATCCGTGAGAGGAAAGTGATTGCAACTTATACTAAAAGCAAGAGACGATGAGAAAAAGAAACAACTCGTAATTCAAGAACCAAACCAACATCAGGATAAGGAAAATTGTCTAGAAAAAGAGGAAGACCCCGAAAAGAAAACATCAGTCAACTTCCGTTTCGAACTTTCCAGACACAAAAATTAAACTTTAACGTAACAGAATATTACGACATGGTAGATTGGGAGAAACAAAACTTCAACACATTCACAGCTCCACCAGTTCTTGCTCATATTTCTGGTGATAATCTTAGATCTTTCTTTAATGATCGAAGGCATCCCCATGTGAATCAAGCTCTCCACTTCCCATGCCACACTCAAACTGTAGAACGGTGCGTCAAAGCAATAACAGAAGCTGCTGCTTCTGATTGTGCAGAAAAAAATCGAAGTGGATTCATAAGGAGACGGTTTCGATCAAGACAGGAAATGCCGAAAATGAAAACGATAGCAGATCAAACATTTTCCAAAAAGAAACTGAGGTAAGGAGTAGCATATAGCATTAAGCCCTGAGAGGTGGGTGGTTGGGACGGGCTGCGGTGGGACTCAATATGCAACCGCGTCCTCGTCGTCAGTCCTGGATTGTTCTTTATATCATTGGAATAAGCAAAGAGTTCCATCTCAGCATATAAGCTGACAGTAAATAAAAATTTACCTGTTTGAGGTTGCAGAATTTACTTTAATATTGCATTTTCAACTTTTTTAAATCGTTATTTCGATTTTTCTTGAAAACAACCGGTCGTACGCAAAAATAAGTTCAGGAAAAAAGACGTATTTCGCCGAGAAATTGTGATATTAAAATACACCTTTTCCCGTTGGTCCGAAATTGAAATTCCAATTGTTTGTTTTTTCGACCCACCCTACTGTTCAGATCATCGTTATTAATGCCCGGATGTGGTTCTAGTGGATCCGGTGCTTGATGTTCATTATCCCTAGCACCTATGCCTTCAGCTTCAATCAAGTCTTCGTTGACGACATTTTCCAAAGGAAGTTCATCAATAGGAAGCTGCTGTCCCACTTCCATTTCGATGGCAGCTATTTCAACAGCCGAAATCAATCTGTTTACAGATATTGAGCGTTTTTGATCTACTAGATTCTGCTCATTTATTCTTGTGGCTAGTTCTGGGTACTTAAGTAAGAAGGGTCGATGATGTTCTCTCCTCACAGTTTGTCCACTTTTCTTTGCCAAAAAATAAAAGCGCATTACACCTCTGTTCATATGGTATATCCATTTTAATCGACTTCTTGGTTGTTGAACCTCTGCTTCTGGCTCTGGTTGTATTAGGCCATCTACCTCTGGAGGATGTGGTGGTGCTGAAACATCACCAGGTTGAGGAAGAACATCAATTGCGGCTGCTTGTTCGTGTGACGCGGCTTCCTCTATATGACGTTCATTTCCGTCGTTTTTACACGCCAAATCAACCTGTTGTGATGCTGAGATATTGTGATGATGTATTATTATTATTATTTTTTTTTTCAAACTTTTTCTCGGGTGAACCCCGTTTTCCGTCATAGCCACGTACTAAGTCAAGTGACTGATGAGATGAGGATGTTATAAGTTATTTTAATACGATGGTTGAAATCACTTGCGATGATGTTGTATGTACAAAATTAGGAGCATGGTGTAGTTTGCAGTTTGTCTTCACCGCTGTTATCCTTACACAGCGGTCGTGAGTATTGGAGGTGACAACAGTCGCCTCTGGATGCTTTCTTAGAGCTTGGATATAGAGCTGGATGCTTTCTACTTTTAATTATATAGTATTATATTATTATATAGTATATATATATAGTATTTTGAGAAGTTGTAGGCTCCGGAAGCTACGATCATGGTTCTTTAAAGCAACCAATCCCGACGCAACTGGAACGTGTACGTCATCCGCTTCTGCTCCTTCTGTCCTAGAAGGTAAGCAAGAGCGGGAAATTTACGCGAGATAACATCGGGCAACACTGTTCCTTGGAGTCAGGTCTCTAGCCGCGGATGATCTTACGCGGCAGACGGGACAGTTGGAGATGAAGTTTCACCTCTGGATACTTTTTTAGAGCTACCAATCTTTGTAGAATGTTATGAGGAACAGTGTTGACGGACCAGATGAAGTGATCCCAGAAGAACAGTCTTTTGCATTCGGTTCGCGATGGAATGAGCCTGACGCTGGCAAGCCGGAATCTTGTTGAGTTGGCTAATAAATGAAGCTTTCATACCTCCAAGACAGCCGATTATGAGAACTACAAGATGGACTTTGAAGCCTTGGTAGAGCCTGCTCAGCTCGAAAAGAAGTGCTTGATATTTCGCCCGTTTTTCTTCCTCCTTTGCCGTGATATTACCATCGGCTGGTGTCGAGAATTCAATCACGTAAATGATCTTGTTCTTCAGATCTTGGAGGAAAATATCAGGCTTCGTAGCACTGATACGTTGAGTGGTGGAGAATGAGAAATTCCAGTAGATCTTACACTGATCATTCTCCACAACGGACTCGAGTTCCCGCTGGGCGTATGGCAAGACGGGCAATAGATCAACACCATAGAAGTGCCTCAGATGGTAATATAACACTTTTAAAGCCGCATTGTGTCTCTCTATTTACCCGTATCGTGCATATTTTGAGCATCCACTGAGAACATGTCCAAGTGTTTCTGGCTCTTGCTTGCACGCTCGGCAGTTGGTATCGCCTACAGGTATATTCATTATGCGCTCGCGGTAAACTAAGGTGTCTATAACGCCATCTTGACAGGCAAAAAGAAATCCTTTAGTCTCCGATTTTAATCCAGCAGACTTGAGAAACATGTTGGACAGACCCATCGAGAGCTCTTCTCTACGTATAATGCCGTAGAATTTACCATGAAGAGGCTTGTCAGCATGTTCTCTTAGTAGAAGCGTATGTTCTGCTTCCTGTACACGACTTTTGAGCACCAAAGGTGCTAGTGATGCTAAGCCATGTGTAGTGTCGCTGGAATCAAATGGGAGGCCAAGCTCCTCTGCGGCCCTATCTGCGGCACGATATAGAAACGCCGCAGCATTGACGACTTCATGTTGATGTACTAGTCGCATAAGAAAATCTGTGCTATTTAGAAGTGAGCAGGCTGTAGCCAGAACCGTTCTGCGATGAAGACACTCTAAGCTCAGCAAGCCTCTACCCCCTTTATCTCGAGGGAGGTATATTCGAGGTACGGAAGATCTAGTATGATGACTTCGATGGATTGTCATCATCTTGCGTGTGCTTCGGTCAAGTTGCTTCAACTCATCGACGTTCCATTTTACTGCACCAAACGTGTAGAGCAGTATAGGAACGGCCAGCATATTGGTCGCCTGGATCTTATTCTTTCCAGATAATTCGGAAGCCCAAATTTTTCTGAGAATTTGGCGATACCTTTTTCCAAGGGCCGTTTTTAACGCACGCACATCATGGGTTTCCGCTTGCGGTATTCCAAGATATGTATATGTTTCTCCAATACCAAGATGTTGAATGGTATTTCCGCCTGTGAGTTGAACATCCTGATCGTGACGCGATGATGTAGTTTCTAATCTTCCTCGGTGTAGGTGGACGCAGGCACACTTGTCCAGTCCGAAGCCCATGCCAATCGCTTTAGAGTACCTATTTACCGCCTCCATAAGGATGTTAAGGTCCTCTTTCGAGGAAGCAAAGAGTTTAAGGTCGTCCATGTATAAAAGGTGGTTGACCTTATATTCTCTTTTGTTCGGCGGGCCACATAGGTATCCAGAGCTTTTGCCTCGGAGCACAATAGATAGAGGTAAGAGGGAGATGCAGAAAAGTATCGGACTTAGAGAGTCTCCTTGGAAGACCCCCCTCGTATATGTGATATAGCTTGTAGTCACTTGTCTTTTGTCAGATGTTATGACAAATCTTGTCCGCCACAAGAGCATAAGCTCTTTTATGCATCTCACTATTTTTGGATGCACCTCCATGCACTCAATCAGCTTAATAAGTAGCTCATGGTTCGTGTTATCGAATGCCTTACGGTAGTCAATCCAAGCCATGGACAGATTGCGTCGATACCTGATCGAGTCCTGGGTAATACACCTGTCTATTAACAGGTTCTCCCTGCAACCTGCCAGACCTCTCTTGCATCCACGTTGTTCAACTATTGCACTCCATACCGGCTCGATAGATGTTAATATCCTCTCTTTGAGGATGCCAGTGAATAGCTTGTAGCTGGTGTTTAAACAAGCTATGGGCCTGTAGTTCTTTGGACTTGACAAATCTCCGGTCTTAGGGATCAATACCGTGCGTCCTTCCACTAGCCACTGCGGGACGGGTTGTTCTCCGTTTAAGAAAGTAGTAAATATACGAGCTAGATGTTGGTGCGTAGAAGTAAACTTCTTCCACCAAAAGTTGTTGATTTTATCTGGCCCTGGCGCTGAATAGTTCTTAGTTCTAGCGATAACTTTCTTCACTTCTTCAGCAGTAATTAGTGGACACTCTTCCTCTGGACCTTGTAACCTTTGCCTTTGGCAAAAGTTACGAAAGAGTGATATATCTGAAGCGTCTTCATTTAGCTGATACGTATCACATGACGTTTTATTGAACAGACGGGAAGGATGAGTAGAAAAGGTGGAATTTTCCTGAATCCACTTTACTCGCCGTTCAAGGCGCTGTTTCGCTGTTGAAAGAGATCTTATTTTTTGCGTCCAGTGCTGCTTGTTGGTCAACAGTTTACACTTGTTCAGCGTGTGATTTGCTTTCCTTAAGTTTCGAGCAAGTGCCCTAACTTTTGGAGCGAATTTTTTATTTAATGTTATGTAGCTAATCACGCACTGAATATTTGATGCATGCCGTCTCGCCGTTTCAATTTTGAATTGAAGCTGTGCAATACGCTCGCGAGTCTTACTCAGACGTACTGAAGTATCGTTACTTCTACTGTCGTTAAGCAAGGAGACCGCCTTCTTGTAAACAACACAGTTCAGATTCCAGAGATTAACATCTTCGGGGAGCAAATCGGGGAGAGCAGTATTAGCTTCAGCTAATTTGTCCATTCTGAGAAAGACTTTTTGGTGGATAGATCTCCTACTTCTGATGTTAGCATTATCGGCTATCTGCAAACGTGGTCTTGCTGCAACGGGTGGAATGTTCGATGGAGGATGTTGCTCTTCTTCTTGTTGATAAAGAGCTTCATATCCGTTTTTTCGCAAAAAGGATACCTGATCTCTTAAATACTGAGGCGTTTGATGAGCATATTCCGGGTGCATATTGACCCAACGGTCATGTAACCTCTGCATGAATCCTCTTCGCGCCGGTGAGCTTCTTTGCCAACAGGTAAGGATGTCTCTCCTGAGTTGGTCCGACCATTTAAATCGATGTTCTCGCGTTAGTCCGGGGCCATTGCCTGGTCGTCGCCTCGGTTCGGTCCTATTGCCACTCCCAACTGAACCATGGCCTCCATCCGAGAGAGGCCTATTGTGGGTGGCACTGCGCGATACTGGTGTCGTAACCGCATAATTCATTGCATTGGGGAGTTAGCCCAAAACAACGTGGCTGACTGCAAGAGCCGGAGCTCTCGGGCGATGGGGTCGCCACATCCCTATAGTATTATTATTATTATTATTATTTTTATGTGAGAAGTTGTAGGCTCCGGAAGCTACGATCACGGTTCTTTAAAGCAAACAATCCCGACGCAACTGGAACGTGTACGTCATCCGCTTCTGCTCCTTCTGTCCCAGAAGGTAAGCAAGAGCGGGAAATTTACGCGAGATAACATCGCGCAACACTGTTCCTTGGAGTCAGGTCTCTAGCGGCGGATGATCTTACGCGGCAGACGGGACAGTTGGAGATGAAGTTTCACCTCTGGATATTATTATATTATTATACCATTAAGCCATTACCCTTTCGTGGTAGGCGTGACTTGCTCGGTGAGGAAAGGAGTAATGTGAGGTAAAGGGTATAGATTTTTGAGATCGATCTAGAATTCTCGTGTTATTTATTTAAATGACACGTTCGTTCCGCAACACTGCTCAGACCCAGGTTGATGATCAATCTTTTTAGCGATCACCCCAAGTGAAGAGCATCACAAAATTGTTATGTGTGGTTCCCCGTTTGGGACCATTAGTATCTAAGGGCTTTGTTTCTGGCGTCATTCACTCTATTGTCACTCTGTTTACAAACTATTTGTCGCCACACTTTTCTGTCCTGGCATACTATTCTAGCTTCCTTCACGTTCATGAATTTTTTCATGCGAGCTCTCGTGTTTCTATGGCTTCTTATGTCTCTTCGGATTAAAGTCTCATTCACAGATTCTCCCATTTTCTTTACCTTTATACACTTGTTCGGTCAGTCGTTCATCTTTCATTCTTTCAACATGTCCGAACCATCTTAACTGATTTTTTTCCCATATGTCAACTAGTGTATATTGTGCGCAGAGGTTTCATGCCAATCGCGCTAATTTTACTCTTATCCTTTTCTTGACAGGTATATTATATTATTTATACATACATAATGATATAATAGGAACATAATAACGTTAACAGTAAATAATCTTTTAAATTTCAAGGTAAAATTTGACATTTTTTGCAAATTGCAAAAAAGTGCTCCGCTTTTCTCTGTCATAACTCGTAAACTATTAATATGTATTAATATAAGAACAAATTATTTATAACAAAAGTGATAGGAAATTGTATGCTCTACAACTTTCTATTCAACTACTTTTGCTCTAAAGTGCATTGGAAACGAGATATTTCCAAAAAACGCCATTTTTGTTGCCATTTTGTTAGCAGGAGCCTGATTTGTGGTTTTTTTTGGGGGGTTTTGATTAGGGCCCCAAAATGAAGATAATTTCCAAGTTTGGCCTTGTCCCGACCTTTTGCAATCTCAAACTACATATATAGCAGATATAAGTCGATTCAAAATTTTATTTCGTTTACGGGCGTCTGAATTTATCTACTTTTGAAATCCATGCTATATTATTTATATAAATTTTAGACTAGTAAGTACTATTTCTTAGATCGCTTTTCAATTTTTTAGTTTTATTAATATCTGGGAGATAAATAAACAATTTGAAAGTTTGAAATTACGAATTTAAAAAACATATACTAATATACTATAAAAAACTATGTACTAATACTATATAATTTAAATACTATCTATTTTCGAATATCGCAGCACAAAGAAAATTTTTTTGTAGTCTAGTGTAATATTAGTATTTTTTGTTTGTTGCGTTTAATTTATAAACTATTTAAATTAAACACAAATATGTATATAATTATATGATTATTATTTTTGTGTATGAAATAAAAATGAAAGTATGTAGACTAAATCAACATCAAAAATTTCTAAACGAAAATAAGAAGTATAAAATAAGTGAAAATTTATGAAATAAAACTTTACTAGGAAAAGTCGTTATATGGTTAAGAAGTTGCGAAAGTTATGGTTTTACCATCATACGACGACCGAAAAACATCAAATATACACATACAATAATAATGATAATCCCGCGGTTGTTGGCTTCATTATTATAATACGTATATTTTTGGGCATTTTAATTGATTATTATTTGCTGTTAAATTTTGAGGAAATAAATATGTGCTTAGTCTATTTAAAAACATCATAAAATTAGCAAATTTTGTAATAATTAAAAATACTTTATAGTTTTGGCGTTTTCTTTAATAGTAATTTTATATTAATCTTTAATAATAGCTTCTCCATGGTACTACCGGCCCTTTTTATGTAAAACCTTCGTAACTTAATTTGAGGTTGACTTTTCTGTGCGTTGTTTATTAACCTTCATTTGACATTTACTTCAATGACGTTTCCATCGAGAATTTGGGCGAGGAACGAGATGAGATGATTAAAACAAAAGAGAGATTGATAATCTAAATTATGAGATTGCTTCTCGAACGACTGAGATTGAGCGAGATAACTGAGCATCTCGTATTGTTATACGTCACTACGTACAGCTGTGTATAAGTACTTTTCAGTACTCAGTAGTTATTAGAATTTGCGACTTTTAGGTCATATGATACTTAAATTTCTAAATAAGCGAAAGTGCATCTGTCAGTCAGTTTCCAGGGGAAACTCGTATTTTAGTTACTGACCATTACAAGCCATATCAGTTTCTCCAGGTAAATATTTTTCGTTGAAACTTTAGGAAATGGTAATGAATATAAAATGAACCTCTGCACGAAAAACATTTATTATTGTGGAAAAACCCCGGGGAAACTGATATTGCTCGTATGGTAGGTAACTAAGTATCACATGTATTTAATAACTACTAGCTACTAACATACAACTTACAACTCTGTACAAAAATGTGAATATATTCTAAAACTAAAAATGTATGTCTATCATAGGTATCCAAAATAATATAAAATATAACAATAACATTATAAGTCGATAAAAATTTTTTGAAGAAATATCCAAAAGTAAAAAAGAATGTTTCCGCCCGGGATCGAACCGGGGACCTTGTGCGTGTGAAGCACACGTGATAACCACTACACTACGGAAACATAGATGAGAATGACACGCGTAAGAGCGGTACAAAAACTGAGCCTTTTCTTGATTACATAAATAATAAATTTGATAGTCTGCTGTTACTGTAGAAATGTTTAAAATCTGTTTAGTGTGTCCGTAATTTATACAATGTTAATTTCAATTATGTTCAATACATAATAATTATAATAATTATGTTTGAATTTCTTTTTTTTTTTTAGAAAAATTCACCATTTAATTTTAAAGGGGTCTGTGTGAGCAGTTTTTTTTGTTTTTGTTTGTTTAAACTTTCACGTTAATGCAAATATCGAAAAACAGTGTTGATTTTTGCAATTTTTTATTTTATCTTCATGTAAGAATTTTGGCCGATTCTAAATGTCTGAACAGTCCATACGTTTATCTACGTTTATAACACTGTCGAGTCTAAACGTACGGACCCAGGGTTGGGAACGTATAATACTCTAGGTATTATACGCGGTTTTATACGCGTATATCACTATGTATAATACGTCCCTAGTTTGCTACGCCAGGTAACGTATTATACGTCGGAAAGAAAACATGCAGGGCGCATGCGTCACATCATTATAACATAACCTATATTTACATATAATATAACTATTCACTATAAAAAATACATTTTATATGAATAATTAACAATTAATTACACGGAAAAAATTTATCCGTAAAAAAGTCACGAACTAGTAGCTAGGTCTCGGATATGAGAAAAATTCATCGGATATTTATGTATTTTCGTAAATAACCTGCGAACTTTGAGAAAGATTGACGAACTCGATGTGAAAATTCTAAAACGGTTCATCACTTTTTTTTTACGTGAATAATTACAAAAATATTACGAGTGATTTGGAAAAGATTCTCAGAGCACTCACGAGCTTGCCCGACAAATCTGGGAACTCGAAACTAAGTCTCCCTGTACGTGGCCCACGCACACACGCGCGGTGCGTGTGTGCGCTCGTATGTGTGCCTCGAGCTCGTCGGATGAGTGGCTAGAAGTTTTATAATACCTATTTTGTTTGGCCTCGATGGCTGCACGTGTTTACGCACTCCTGGTTTATGTTTAGAAACTGGCGAGTCAGCAGTGTTTGAGGTTCGAATCTTCTGAGTTGCGAATTTATAAATTAATATTAAATTAAATCGCACAAATAAAATTTTTCCTCTTTTTATTTCAGTCTGAAATTTTCAGGAACTGTTCGTAGGAAATTCGAACTGTTCGTAAGAACTTCGAAATTTATCCATATATTTCTCATAGAAATAAGGATTTAATGTTTCATTTTTTTATCTCGTATCCGAGACCTAGCTACAAGTTCGTGACTTCTTCACGGATAAATTTTTTCCGTGTAGGTACCTGCGACTTGTTAGTCCATTTAAGTTCATATTTTGTGACTTTTTGTAGCAAAGCATACATTTTGCGACAGTTATTTATCTTTTTTTAATTCTCGAAATTCAAATCCTGCATTGGGTTTACACTATATTATGTAGTTTTCTCCATTACGTACATAATGATTTATTTTTCTTTATTTGCTATTGCGAATGACTTAATTCCTGAAAACAAATCAATTTAAAAAGTGAGGTTAAGTGCACGTACAATTTAGCATGTTCGCCATCTTAGGACGTAACTTACTGGATTTTCTACGATTTTCGACATATATTACGTAGAAAACGTACTATACGTAAAAAAAACTCCAGAGTTATGCGTAACTGACCAACCCTGTACGGACCTGTCAAGGGGAAGCAGACATGGGTCGTCTCCGGATGTATACTTGTGATCAGTCTCAGATCAGTACAGAAACCTGTACCATCATTACGAAACTGGATTTCCACATTAAAAGGTTTCTCACGGTTATGGCAAACTTTGAAGAAACTTGGATTTAAGGAATTCTCTCCACGCCACGTTAATCAGGATCCCGTAGAAAATTTTTTCGGGATGATTAGAAGCCATGTATGTATACCATTAAGCCAATTCTCTTTCAGGGTAGGCGTGACACTACCCGATTCGGGTAGTGTTTATAGGTGGATAGTTTTCTTGTAGTTATAAATAACTACAAGCGTGGGCTCACCACACCCACGATGTGCCAACAGCACTCAGTATTCTCGAATGGTCACCCATCCAAGTGGTATGGCCGTTGGCAGGAGGAATATCAATCCAACGTGTATGCAGTTCGAAAGATCCTTCATAACTTTACTCATGAACAATCTGACGTTTGCGAAGACTGTAAAAGGGAATTGTAAGGACGATGAAGCAGACGTTCTTTGTTCACTTCGCAACTTCGCCTTATTAGGTGAAAAGTGCGACATTTCCGAAGAAGAATCCACTAAAGCCGGTAATAAAAGTACTGAAGATGAAAACGCGTATACTCTTTTCCCTGATGTCGAATCGAATCGCACTGGAACCTGCATCGACAACTCACGGATTTTGATGAAACTAGTCAATAATATGAAAAGCAAAAACTGCTGTGACTGTATCTCAAGTCTGGAAAGTTTCAAAAACTTTGATTTATTTTTAAAAGAGCCTCACAGTAGTTTTGAGGGCAACATTTCATTTTTCTGCTTCAAAAAAGACGTTGTCAAGAATTTAATAATTCCACTACAACTAATCTTAGACTTCTCTTTTATCACCTGTGAGACTCACGTGAAAACCTTCATAGCATAATTAACAAGAATCATTGCCGTTAAGTACGTGATTTGCTTGTTCACGTTCATGAACAGTTTGTTAAAGGGAAAAGATTCAGGTGAGACTGCTCTAGCGTATTTGTCAAAGCAAGCTATAATGCAGTACAAGAAAAAGCTACAGATAAAGAACCGATGAAGATATGTTCATGAATTTTTAATGTTTTTATTTGAGAACTCTAAAATATCTGTAACGAATTTCTACATTTAGTTTTTATTGTAAAGTTTTAGTTTTTAGTGTAAAAAGTAGTTTTATAAATACACCTATCAACTTTTTCAACTGATCAAATTATGTTCGTATCAATTATTCAACCTTTTCCCACTTATATTTTTACAATGTTGCTCGTAATTATATAAATGGATAAAAGTTACAGTTATTGATTCGTGAAAAAAAATATTAATCATATTCAATTTCATTATAAAGAATTATTTATTTATGATGAAATTGTATATTATCAATACTTTTTACCTACATTTCTTGCACGAATCAGTACCTGCTCCTTTTATTTCACATTTATTTAATTTATGAGGATGAGATGTGGGTGCATGGAGGGTTTCAATAGGTTCTGGCTCGCTAGGGAAAAGAGGATGTGTGAACTAGGTGGGAAGGGGGAGGCAAGAGTGGAGCACTGGTTGGAGGAGTGCGTGGAGGTGGAAAGGAGTGGGATAAGCATGGTGGTATTGATGCATGAAAAGGGGGACAAAAGGGCAGTAGCATGGGTGAAGGGAGTATTGGGTAAGATGGAGAAGAAGAGAAGGATGGAGGAAGACGAATGGAGAAGGAAAGATTGTAAATAGAGGAGGAAGTAAATATAAGTAATTTTAAATATTGTAAATAGTAGATAAGTATTAGGTATTAGTCGCGGAGGCAGAGTTTGGTAATGCGAGGCAAGCAAGAAAGTAGGGACATGCGAGCGAGGCGAGGCGAAGCGAGGAAGGCAATGCGATAAGAGCGAGCGGCGTTAGATATAAGGTGTGGAAGGATGTTAGTTTTAAGGGTTAGTTGTAAGAAAATTCTGTAAACAATGGAAGTGTAAGCAAGTCAATTTTTTAAGGCCAGCAGGATAAAAAATAAACGTTTATCTACTACTTCCGTTGTCGGTTTCGCACGGATTTTATAAAATCTTGTAAAACTACTACGCTGTAAGTGATGTTTTTTCTTTTCAAATTAGTAAGTTCACTACTTTGAAAGAAGTGATTTTGCAAGTTTTAATATAATTACAAAAACGTGTGGTAACGTTTTTTTTATTAGTCAAACAACAAATAGGCTATTTACCGTTTTTGTTATGTTTCATACAATTTCTGAAAGTTTCAGCGAAAAATATTTATTATTGTGGACACAAACGTGCTAATCTCGCAAAAGTATCAGATCCTGAAGTTTGCGATATTAAATATTACAGTTATGTAAATGCGTGCGTTTTAATGTTAGTATCCTTAAGGGCATTTTTTGCTTACGATATTTGCACGTTTGTGCCCAAAATAATAAATATCTTTTGCTGAAACTTTCAGAAACGCGAAAACGGATATAAATAGCCTACTTCTGTTTTGAATAATTAAAAACAGTTAATTTCTGTTCAATCTTGTTTTTTTTTATTATTCAAACAACAAATATTAGCATGTTTGTGTCTAAAATAATAAATATCCTTCGCTGAAACTTTAATAAGAGACGTGAAAACGGTTATAAACAGTTTATTTTTGGTTTAAATAATTAAAAAAAGGTAATTTTTGTTTTCGGTCATCATTTTTTTTATTATTTAAACGAAAGATATACTCTTTACCTACGTCCTTATGTTTTCTGTCAGTTTTATGTGCCTGTATCTTGTAGTTACGGAGAAAAATATTTATTATTGTTGATACAAACATGTGGAAACTGAATTGCTAATGCGCAACTGAAATTATAAATATTCCTTCCACCCATAATAAAAAATACGTTCATGATAAATTACGTGCTCTTTATTTAAAATTATCAATGCAAATATTTTCTGTACCCTCTAAAAATCCTAAATGTGTGCACGCACCATACCCGCACCGGCACGCATGACGTGTGACCCTCACGACGTGCGACACACCTGTCACGCATATGAGGACGCAGCTGTGTCATCCGCTGCGCGCACGTCGTGCGAGAAAATCCGCACGTGGTGCGACGCACGTGCGTCGCACCGTGCGCGCACTTTGCTATCTCGGTGACGTTATGCCCGCGAGAATTACGTTCATACAAAATTTATCGTATCTAGGGGAAAAGCCTGACCTGTTGAGGAAGAACCAAGTTCAGATTCGTATTCAGCACCCCAGAATACATCAAGATATGATTTTCGGGCCGCCTTCCAGATGAATTCAATACCGAGGGTATTCCATGTATAAAAAAGCTAATTTTCTAGGGAATTTTTCGCGTCTAGTGTAAAAGCCTGACGGGATGAGGGTAAACTAACGTCATATTCGTATTTAGCGAACCAAAATATATAGAGATATTATACTCCGACCTGTTTACAGACGATTTCAAAAACAAGGGCAATTTCATACACGAAAAAGCTGATTTTCTAGGGAATTTTCCGCGTCTAGGGAAACCCCCGATATGATGACGGGAAATTAGTCTGAGATTCGTGTTCAGCGCCCCAAAATACATAAAAATATCATACCTGATCTTTTTCCAGACGATCTCAATAACAAGGGTTATTTCATACCCGACAGAGCTGATTTTCTAGGAAATTTTCCGTGTCTAGGGGAAAACCCTGATGTGATGACAGGAAACTAGTCTCAGATTCGTATTCTGCGCGCCAAAATACATAAAACATCATGCCTGATCTTTTTCCAGACGATTCCAATAACAAGGGTTATTTCATACCCTACAAAGCTGATTTTATAGGGAATTTTCCGCGTCTAGGGGAAAAACCTGATGCGCTCGGGGTAAACTGATGCCAGACTCGTGTTCGGCGCCCGAAAATACATAAAAATATCATGCCTGATCTTTTTCCAGATGATTTCAATAACAAAGGTTATTTCATACCCGACAAAGCTGATTTTATTGGGAATTTTCCGCGTGTAGGGGAAAATCTTGACGCGCTTGGGAAAAGCTGATATCAGATTCGTGTTCAGCGCCCCAAAATACGTAAAAATATCATGCCTGATCTGTTTCCAGATGATTTTAATACCAAGGGTAATTTATACCCAGAAAAGTTTATTGACTAGGGAATTTTCCGCATCTAGGGGAAAATCCTGACGTGCTGGGGAAAACTGATGTCAGATTCGTGTTCAGCGCCCCAAAATACGTATAAGTACCATACTCTGATCTCTCGCACAACCCACTTTTTTTGTGGGTCTGTGTTACCAATGAAATGATTACTGAAATTCAGTGAAATTTCTCAATCGGTAAACGTAGATCTCGCTCTTATCGAATCACTGGCAATCAGGGAGAATTTCACTGGTAATCAGTGACATTTCACTAGTTGTCAGTGACATTTTTCACAGAACTGATACCAGTGACTCACTTCTGGCTATTTGAACCAGTGAATCTCACTGGTTCAGTTTAAGACAGATCAGAGATGATAGCGGAAGTTTTTGTTAATATTCCTAATCCATTTTGCATGTCTTGTAAGCTGGAACTTTGACTGGAACTTTGACTGCAACTTTGACTGGAACTTTGTGAGCTTTGACTGGCCCGCGAGTATTTTGTCAACTCATAAGCTTTCGTTTAGCTCGCAATTTCCTTCTAGAACAATTCAGAATTTGATTATGATCTACTTACAAATCTTTTCGTTTTTTATAACTCCTTTAATCCAGTGACAAGAGAATAAATAATTCTTTTTTGTCTTCGCCAAATGTCAAACTCACTGATCATAAAAACACTCAAAAAGATTATCAAAGAAAGAAAGTTCGTCCACATTTTATTCAAAAATCTGACCGCTGCGTGAGCACGTTCTCATCGTGCGGCTCGCTTCGCTTGCAAGTTTGAGCGCGCCTGGGGCACGCGTCTGTTTGATCTCGTGGCTCGCGCTAGATAATCGAGTAGCTCGCGCTTCGCGCTCGGATATTTATTATTTTCTCTTGAAATACATAAATGAAACTTTATTTATATTCAGCTGGTAGAATTGACTATCTTATTTCAAATTGTTGGAAAAATAAATAAGAACTGTGAAATCAATATTCTGTCAAAAATTCAATTTCGCATATATCTCAGAACGGAAACAAGAATTTTTGAAAATATTAAGTTTTACATTTTGAATAATTAATTACAATACTGCAAAAAAATAAAATTTACATTTCTATCAATATATCTGTGAATATTTTTACAATTTCTTGTTGATATATTTATTTAATAAGTTCCTCAAATAAAAAAAAATCGATTTTCCTATGCTAGTAATATTAGTAATGCATTCGACTCAAAAGTAAATAAAGTTTACTTATTTATAATATTTAAAAAGAAACATTATCTAAAAGAAAATTATTCAATAATTACATAAATTCTGTGTATTTTAGGAAGCAAAGTGCTCATTAATAAGCACCAGACATACCAGCTGGTTCACAGATACACCACAAATAACTTTAAAAAACTGTTTATTGATCAGAAATAATGCAGATAACATTTAGCAACATAAAAATATTATTGAAAATTGCATTAGATTTTTTGAAACAATTTATTCGAACAAATACTCGATTTTAGTGTATCACGCGATAGCATTGTTAAAACTGCGACCGAAGTATGTGGTACGGCGGTTGTAGGAAGAAAATCTGGTGATGCATGGTGGAATGATGAAATTAAGGCAGCCCGACAAGAAAAGAAAGAAGAGTACGAGAGAACGTTAAACATCACAGGTCTTAGCGATGAGGAGAGAAATAGACTTGAAAATGATTACAGACACAAAAAGAGGAAAGTTAAACGACTAGTCAAGGAAAGTAAAGATAAAATCAGAACAGAAGAAGAGAAGAAAATCCAAACCGACTTTAGAGGAACCATGAAACAATTATTTAAAGAGATTAAGAAAAGTAAAAGTACAGAGTTTGTCAGCATAAGAAACAGCAAAGGTGAAATGCTATACTGATACAGACGGGATAGTAGACGCTTTAAAAGACTCTTTTAAAGAATTATTAGACGGTGAAGATATAGGGCAACAGAACTGCGACATAGAAAATAGTGCACTAGAAAACCCAATTGAAAAAGTCTGTGTCACTGAGGTTAGAGATATAATTAAGAACTTAAAAAATGGTAAGGCTGCTGGTGTAGACAGTATTAGCGCTGAAATACTTGAATACGGTGGCAAGTACATACCTCACAGGTTGTGCGAATTGATAAATTTATGTATCGAGACGGGAGAAGTCCCAGACAATTGGAGAAAAGCGATTATCGTACCAATATACAAAAGAAAGGGAGATAAAATCAAATGAAATAATTACAGAGGTATCAGCTTATTGAGTACCGTAAGTATAATATACTCTAAAATACTTATTCGTAGAGTAATGAAAATTACAGAAGAAAAGATATGGGAAGTGCAAAGTGGATTTATGCCTGGAAGATCATGTACAGATAAGATATTTAGCTTATGACAGATCACAGAAAAAAGCTTAAGAGTAGGAAAGAAAGTTTTCTGTGCATTTGTTGACCTAGAAAAAGCAATTGACAAGGTAAATAGAAGTGAACTTTGGGAAGTCCTTAAAGAGTACGGAGTCAATGGATGGCTCCTACAAGCAATACAAACAATATATGCAGGCAGTAAAGCGAGTGTAAGGGTAAATGGGAAACTGACTGACTGGTTCGATATTATGCAAGGCTTGAAACAAGGATGCGTTATGTCCTCATGGCTATTTATCATATTTATGGATAAGTGTGTAAGAATGGCCCTCTTCCACGAAGAGAGTGTAGACCTCAAAACAGTGAAGGTACGTGGGTTAGCTTTCGCAGATGACAAGATTGTTATGGCAGAATCAATCGAGGACTTGCAAAGAATGTTGAATAAACTTAATACAAGCATGAAGAACATGGGCCTCAAAATTAACGTAAATAAAATAAAGGTCATGGTGTTTGAAGGAAAAAGTGAGAAAACAATGTGCAACATTGTCCTAAATGATGAGAGATTAGAACAAGTTGACAAGGACGTATATCTGGGTAGTCTATTCACTAGCGACGGAAAAATAGATGGGAAGTTAGATAGGCGCATAAATGAGGGTAATAAGGTTCTCGGTAGAGCAGGGTCCATTCTCAGAAATAAAAACATATCAAAAAAAGCTAAAATGGCCATATATAATTCTATATTTGTACCGTCTGTACTATACGGTAGCGAGACATGGACAGGTCAAGAAAAGGACAAGAGTAAAATTAACGCGATTGACATGAAACCTCTGCGCACAATATGCGGAAAAACACTGATGGACAAAGTCCGAAACGAGATAATCCTCAAAGAATGTGGTACAGGAGAGACACTAGTTGACATATGGGAAAGAAATCAGTTACAGTGGTTCGGACATTTTGAAAGAATGAAAGATGAAGGACTGACCAAACAGGTGTATAAAGGTAAAGTAAATGGCAGAATGCCCAGAGGTAGACCGCCGAATAAATGGTTAGAATCTATGAATAAGACATTAAACCGAAGAGACATAAGAAGCCATAGAAACACGAGAGCTTGCATGAGAAAATGCATGGACGTGAAGGAAGCTAGAGTAGTATGCCAGGACATAAAAGTGTGGCGACAAATAGTTTGTAAACAGAGTGACAATAGAGTGAATGACGCCTGAAACAAAGACCTTGGATACTAATGGGCCCAAGTGAAGAACCACACATAACAATTTTGTGAGGCTCTTCACTTGGGGTGATCGCTAGAGAGATTGATCAGCAACCTGGATCGGAGCAGTGTTGCGGAACGAACATGTCATTTAAATAAATAACTCGAGAATTCTAGATCAATCTAAAATATCTATACCTCACACCTATATACCAACCGAGCAAATCACGCCTACCCCGAAAGGAAAATGGCTTAATGGTATAATAATAACATTGTTGTGCAAAAGTTATTCGGTCGAAGTTCGAATACTTATCAGTAAATTGATTTTTTCAATGTTTTAATTCAAGATTTATAAATTCTAACGTCAGCACTAATGAATTTGATATAGGTTTGGATTCTAAGAAGATTCTTAAATTCAGACGGAATACAAATTTTTTAGCTTTCTATTCTATTCTATTTCTATTTTTACCGTTTCCATTTTGAAAGTTATTGTTTTCAAATTACCTTTAAAGCTTTGTTTTGAATATGCCGAATTCAGATGGACTCGATGTACAGTTTTTCAATTTCAAAAGTAAAAATTGTTGTATGTATTTGAATGGCTTGCAGTCAAATTGTGTAACATTTTTATTATTTTTCATTGCAGAGTGCCAATAATTTCGAAGGCTTTGAAATAAAATTTTTACAGTAGTAAAATCTTTTAATTTGAAATTTTGTATTCAGGAATGCAATATGTTTCATATAATATTGTGCAATATTTATAAGAATTTAGATTTAAAATCAGCGACCAGTTTCGACGTTTCAATGAAAAATTCTATTTTGAGGCTGTAGAATTTTGAAAGATTTTACATTAAAAATAAAAATTTGTCAATACCTCGATCCAAACTTCTTTAACTTAAAAGTCTACAATTTATCATTTTCTAATCTCAAATGAATAAAGTTTGAAAGAGGGTTCGGATCAAAGAATGGGTCGCGCGCTCGAAAACGCGGAAAAGTATTGTCCACGCGTCTCGTGATATCCAAATTTTAAAGTTCAAAAAATTGAATTTTAAAAAATATGGACATATAGAAAAGGGCAAGATGGAACTTTTTTATATCCACAGTTTTTTCGTTCGATGAATATTTTTAATAGTAAAAATGAAAAAGTGAAAAAAAAATTTCCCAAATTCAATTATTTTTTAGAACATCAATCGTCAAAACTCTGCCAAATATTATTGAAACTGTTTAAAATTTGGTAAACGCACGCAATGTACCCTAGCAATACCTACAAAATGAAAAAAGCAATCAAAACTGCCTATTGTTTAATAATAATTAATTGCAAATTGAGACCAGTCGATAAGCACGTTTTTTTAGTTTCGGCAAAGAAAAGTATCGAGGAAACTTTAGAGTTGAAAGAACTTCCAGTGACACATTTGTTCCTCACTATTAAAGTAAGATATCTGAAAATTTTTAGATCGATTCATTAAAAATTGACGGCAATATCCATTAGTTAATAAAGCACACGACGCCGTCTACGATGGCAAGTGCTTCTCAACGTTCGCTTGTACTCCGCCGGTATTCGCCTATAAGGGTCGCGACTTTTCAATAATAATTAAATATTTTCAAGACTGCCTCTTGCCCCCAATTGATATCAATTCGACTGCTTTATATGTTTTTGACTTTCTATTGTTTTCAGTGAATTAACATTTAATTAAAAAGCAGAACATTTCTTCCTTTGCAATTTTTTCCAACCTTTACTTTGTTTTCTTCTTTACAATAATAAAGAATTTAGTTTGTTATAAAGATGAATAAAGACGAATAAAGATTTCAGTTGCTGAAATTATTATACAGAGAAATATATGAGTTCGAATTGTTTAAAAATTCGTCATAAAATTTCCCCGCTTTAATTAGGTTGTTCCCAGAATTTAAGTCCAACAAGTGAATGCTCGTTTCCATTATTTTTCATTTTCGATGGTATATTTGATAAATTCAAGAACAATTTTTAATAGTAACATTCAACATCCAAGGGTTCGTTATTCGGCGCTGCGTCGAAAATTTCAAAACAAAGGCACTAGACGGTCTGTTTACATTCTCTATTACTGTAAAGAAGAAAAAAAAGTAAAGAGTGGGAAAAATTGAGAAGGAAGAATTTTTATACTTTTTAATTAAATGCTAATTCACTGAAAACAGAAGAAAGTCAAAAACATATAAAGCAGTCGAATTTCTATCAATTGGGGGCAAGAGGCAGGTTTTAAAATATTTTATTATCATTGAAAAGTCGCGACCCTTATAGGCGAGTACCGGCGAGAGCTAGTACAAGCGAACGTTGAGAAGGGCTTGCCATCGTAGACGGCGTCGTGTGCTTTATTACATAATGGATATTTCCTTCATTTTTTAATGAATCAATCTAAACATTTCCAGAAATCTTACTTTAATAGTGAGGAACAAATGTCTCACTGGAAGTTCTTTCAACTCTGAAGTTTCCTCGATACTTTTCTTTGCCGAAACTAAAAAAACGTGCTTATCGACTGATCTCAATTTGCAATTAATTATTATTAAACAATAGGCAGTTTTGATTATTTTTTTCATTTTCTAGGCATTGCTAGGGTACATTGCGTGCGTATACCAAATTTTAAACAGTTTCAATAATATTTAGCTGAGTTTTGACGATTTATGTTTTAAAAAATAATTGAATTTGGGGACATTTTTTTCACTTTTTCATTTTTACTATTGAAAATATTCATCGGACGAAAAAAACTGCAAGTATAAAAAAGTTCCGTCTTGCCCTTTTCTATATGTCCATATTTTTAAACATTTAATTTTTTGAACTTTAAAATTGGGATATCACGAGACGCGTGGACAATACTTTTCCGCGTTTTCGAGCGCGCGACCCATTCTTTGATCCAAACCCTCATATTATATAATGTTAAACGTTTTAAACACAGAACTGCACATGTCAAGGCCTACATATTCAAATTTTATAGTTCTAAAAGTTTTAAAAGCGAAATTATCCTCAAATTTTCAATAATATAAATAAAATTGTTTAGCTGCCAGGGATTTCAATTTCAAATAAAATAATTATACTATCTTGAAATATTCATGCATAAAAATTCAGACCAGATTTTCCAATTTTAAAACCTATATCAATTAAAAATTTTCAAATTTATGAAGTTTCAATCCTAAATTTATTTAATTCTATGAGGTATCGTTCGAAAATTGTTTAATTAGTATGGCTTTTTTTATTTTGAGGGTATTACAAAATTTTGAAAGCCTAAAATTGAAACTTGTTCAATTCCAATCATTCTAAATTATGATAAATTGTATGTACAAATAATCCAAACAAGGAAGAAATTGTACAACCCGATAATGCCAAGTTGTTTACTAATGGCTTGAAAGCATTTCTACAAATCGATCTACAAATCATCATCTTTATTAATTGTAGAGAATTGATAATGATATATAATATAATTGTATAATTGGCCTTGAAATTAGCATTATTCAAGTTAGAAGTATTTCAATTTAAAATTAGTTTTATTCAAAATTGTTTCATTTTAAATCTTTAAATTTGAAATTTAAGCGCATTTATACCTATAATAGAATTATTCCATTTTGAACGTTTTATTTTGTAAATTCAGTTTTAAATACTTCTTGCGAGTTTTTCTGTTTTGAGTTTTTTTTTTAATTTTCAAAATTAATCTTAGTATTAGCTTCTGGCTGGTCAGAAAGTTTTGAAAGAAGAACCTACAAATAATGCTGTCGTATATTTTAAAAAGACACTTATGTCTTTTCAGCTTCGAACATAGAAAATCAACGAGAACGATTTTGCCTCGAAAAAGTATTATGGAATTCATTTTTTATAAATGTTTCAACATCATTCATACAAATTGATGAATATTTTTCCTATTCTGTAGAAAAAATTAAATTTTTTCTCATTTGCACTAACAAAATCGACATGCGGTTGATTATAGAGAAAAATACAGGGGAATAAAGCCGCGAAGAAAAACTGTAAGGTACACTCGACCTTATCGTATTGAAGACGGAGCCTCGACGCTTTTAAAAGTGAAAAAGACGTCGCTCTGTGTTGTACTGTCATACCGGATGTTAGAGGTCAATTACAACTTTTTAGTGACTTATGGGTTCATCCTGCAGAGAATGACAAGTTTCCGTTCCTCAGAATTTACAAATTAAGCTATGTACACTCCGGAGGTGAGGGTGGTCTAGGGCAGGGGCGCACTTTTGTTTCAATATCTCTTCCAAATACACATATCAGATTCTTGTCTTTTTTTTTGAATCGCAAATCTTTATTCAAAAGAAATGTTACGTCTCTTATTCTGTACTTTCAACATATTAAAAAATTCACCATTCAAAAAAAGTAATTGTGTTCCTGTTATAAAGAAAGTACAAAAACAGGAAATATCTATTGTTTAGTTTGCGATTTCTGAAACAAAATGGAAGAATGTATACGTTAGGGTTTTTAAAAGAACAGGAAGTCTGAATCTCAACTTGCATTTTGGACTCATCGATTTTCGATTTTTTTGTTCCTTTTGGGTTAAAAATGAACCATGGGGAAACGAGAAATAAAGCGGATAATATTTAGAGGTCGCTCAACGCGAATTTGTCTGTTTCCACCGATTGTTTTTTTTTAATGTCAGATCATAACGTAAAATTACATGAAATATAAAACATTTGGCTTGTCAAAGTGAGTTTTCTTTTGTTCACAAGTTTTTTTTTTCAATTATGCATACTTAAAGAGATATGCGAAGGAAATTGTTATAAAGAAGCGTTCGTCTATTCAATCATCTATTCAGCTTACTGCGATTTCTTTAATATATATTTAAATTATTTTTATGTTCTTATGAAAACAATTTATATGAAAAAGGTGATGAATGTTTCTTTATGACCATTTTCTTCGCATATTTCCTCGAATATGCATACTTAAGTTATAAATGAGAATTAAAAAATACTCATTTCAATTAGCCACATCTTTTATACTTTGTATAATTTTGGGTTACGATCTGCCGTTTCCGAGAAGAATTTATTTTTCTGTGAAAACAGAAAAATTCGTGATGAGCGACCATTAAATATTAGCCGATTTATTTCTTTTTCTGCGTGTTTTATTTTCACTCCAAAAGGAACACAATCGAAAATGCAAGTTGAGATTCAGACTTCTTTTTTTAACTTGCCTAGTATGCATAGCACATACTTATACATACCTATAATGTATGTATAAATAATTTATAAAAATTGAATTACTTTAGAAATTGCCAATCATTAAAAATAATTAGTGAGCCCAGAAGTATATTAAAAATTGTCAATCGAAAACATGTTCACAATACTTGCGCATTCAGAAATTAAAATCTAAAATTTCGTAAATTATTGTCAAAATTTAAAAGATAATTTGATTTTTAATCTGATTAAGTAGTTAAAATTCTCACGATTTTTATATAACTTGCATTTTTTTTATTTGTACAGTGAGCTTAAAGATACGACAAAACAACTAAAAGTGTAAGCTCAGGCAAGTATAAAAATAAGGAGGATGCGAGCACCTAAAATCTTTTCTAATTTGTAACACTGCCCTCAAAAATTGGTTCTCTCACATATTCAAAAAAATCGTTAAAGATTATTGATTCTGAAAACCATGCAATCAACCTATTACTATATTTGACTATTAGCTAGTCCGAGACATAATAAATAAGTTGAACATCTGGATAGTTAGTTTTAAGTGTGAAACATTCAAACTTAATTAATTCTACATTTTGGCAGTGTAATAGTAGCAAAATGGTCTGAAAGTCTGAAACACCTAAAAAGCAAAACATAACATTTTTGTTTTTGAAAATTGTCACAGTTTGTCACAATACAATTTCCATAAGTTCCGTCGTTAAAAAATTTAAATTTTCAGGAAAAATTACATTACAATATAATTTCAAAAAGTCTTAAAACTTATATTCTCGATAACAGCTTATTTATTTTACATTCACATAAGGTCAAATAATAATTAATATTCAATTAGAAAATGAAAGCTTAATGCTTCGTGTTGTAACTTTTTTGAGCCATAACTTATTATATTAGGTTGGCTTTTCATTGATCATTAATATGATTTATAGACAAAATATTCGCAATCAATTATTATCTATTTCGAAAATAATTTTTGTCATAGAGCGTGGCAATAGTGTTAAAAATTAACTATAACCAGATAGCAGAGATTATAACAATGTACGAACTCATTCATTCATTCATTCACTTTGTTCCCATTGAAGCTCCTATGTTTCTGCTGGCTTTTTGCGTATTTTTTGTCTCGCAACTTTTCTGTAATGCCAAAATAGCTGTTTATTAGTATAAGTCAGTTTGACATCTTATAATACATACTGTCTCCCTACTTAAAGCAACATGAAATTGTTACCCTTGCATGGAAATGCTTTATCGTTTATTTTCGCGTTACTAATTTTTCACTTTAGATTAAAATGAGTGACTTTTAAAAAGCGTGATGGAAAATTTGAAATTTATTAATTTTTATTGAATTACATTCAAGATTGGAATTTTTAATACTTTAGTTATCAAACGAAGCTTGGAATTGTTTAATTTCTAACCGTGAAAATTACAGTAATTTTTTCGAATATTGCAAACTCAACTTAAAAAAAAACACGATTTCGAATTAAAAGGATTAAATTTGTGCCATTTCAAAAATTGAAAGCATCTTGTTTTGTATTCTTTTTTCTTTAATTTTTAATTTTCGGTGTCATATCTCAAAATTATCAATTTTTTAGTTGAACATTTAAAAAAATTATTCATTAAATTTTTTTTTAAAATCTGCCAGGGTGCGCGGCTGTTGGATCTTGCGCTGTGCGCTCGGTCTTTGTATTTCCCCCACATTGGTGCACAGACCTTTTAAAATTAAAGGTCAAATCAACGACAACTGTAATTTTGTGATTGTGATCTCTCTTTTGTTAAAGATCCTTCGGCTTTAACGAATACATTCTCATCACGTACCTCGTGCTTCGCACTCGATTTTGTCCAAAATGCGAAATTTTGTACATTATATGTTCAACATAATTATATCAAATGTATATTACATTTATTTTTGTACGTCGGCCTGTGATTGCTTATTTATATATTGCAAAATAAAATACAAATTGTATTTATGATGAATACTTTGATATTTGTTCCTGATTTTGCATTTAACTTTATCCTCAGCTATACCTTGAAAGTTTTATATCATTTCAATGAATTTATATTATTACAATTCATAATATGCATTGATATTAAAAACAGACGTGTTTTCCTTGTCTTGTTTTTATAATTGAAAAAAGTGCGCATCCTATAAAAAAACAATTTTGTTATTATGCATTTCATTGCAACTTGTGTCGTTTTTCCATCAATTTAATTTGTTTATGTTCAATGTTATTTTTTACGATTTGAAACAAGAATCTGCATCCCAGCGTAAAGTGTTTCTAAGAAAATTTGTAAATGTAATTTAGGCGAAAAATTTTGTTAGATAAAATGTTATTGTAGCGTGTATCGTTTTTCCAAAAAGTTAATTTTTTTATTCTAAATGTATTTTTATAACAAAAGTTTATAACAAATTTGTAGATCTTTTTTTAGTACACAATTTTTTTTCATTTATCTTTTTTCGTATCTTCTATAGTTTGACCGAAAAATGGAATTTTTTATTTTTTCATTATTTTTGTGTGCGACACAAATTTGAATTTTCGATTTTTCAAGAAAATTAAAAAAAGTCTGATAACAATATTGTAGGGTGTTCGAAGAGAAACATTTTTCTTTTCTTGACTTTTTTTTATATCGTGCGTTGTTTGGCTTAAAATGTTCATTTTCGTTTGTTTTTTGGAATGTTGTAAATGCTATAATTCCGGTAATTTTTCTTCTATCAAAAAAAGTCATGAGCATATTTTGTTCGCCTCTTTGAGTACTACTAATGTCCGCCCATAGAATTTTTATATATTGGAAAAAAAGTGTTCTCAAAAATTTTCAAAATGTGCTCAACTTTTGATTTTTCATCCAAAATGGCTGGCTAACGAACTTGACCATCATTTCAGGACACATAGAGAGTATACCAAAGCCCAATCCAATACGTTAATTCTTTTGAAAGTTATCGTGCTAACAAACTAAAAATCTACAGACTGACAGACTAGCAGAGAGACAGACATTTTGTAAAAACCTGTTTTTTGTGTTCAGGGGGTCTCAACACGTGAACATTTGACAAAAACGGGGTGTTGCGGGGGGTAAATTTTACACAAATCTAATATATTATCATTATATGTGGTGCAAAAGAGACAATAGTTGACACATGGGAAAGAAATCAGTTAAGATGGTTCGGACATGTTGAAAGAATGAAAGATGAACGTCTAACGAAACAAGTGTATAAAGGTAAAGCAAATGGCAGTATGCCCAGGGCCAGACCGCGGAAAGAATGGTTAGAATGTGTGAATGAGACCCTAATCCGAAAAGACATAAGAAGCCATAGAAACAGGAGAGTTTGCATGAAAAAATGCATGGACGTGAAGGAAGCTAGAGAAGTATGCCAGGACAGAAAAGTGTGGCGCCAAATAGTTTATAAAAAGAATGAGAGTAGAGTGAATTACGCCTGAAGCAAAAGACCTTGGATACTAATCGGCCCGAGTCGGGAACCTCACATAACAACCTTGTGAAGCTCTTCACTTGGATTGACCGCTAGAGAGATTGATCAGCAAACTGGGTCGGAGCAGTGTTGCAGAACGAACGTCTTATTTAAATAAATAACACGAAAATTCTAGATCAAGCTAAAAAATCTATATCTCCTTCCCAACACTACTATTTTCCAACCGAGCGAGTCACGCCTACCCCTAAAGGGAAATTGCTTAATGGTATAATAATAGGATGAGAATGTAATATTTGATTGGAATATTTCAAGAATGAATAATAACTCTGAATGAAGTGTTAAAATATAAACGATTTGAAATTATAATGTTAAAAGTTGAAATTGAAATTGTTGAATTTTGAAAAGTATAACCAACAATTGGAAGATTGGTTATTTCTAAACGATTTAGATGTACTTAAAATAATTGAAATTCTGAAGGGTTTCATTATAGAAAAATTTTAACATGACAATTCTGAGGGATTAAATTTTGTTTTCGTTATAAGTTAAGTTGAAATTCGTTTAATTTCTAACGTTGCGTGATAGAACATTTTTAATTTTCAATGTTTCCCATTTAAAAATACTTTATTTTGAACGTTTTTTTAGAACACTTCCATTTTAAAGGTTTATAATTGAAAATTTTCCAATTTGGAACGGTGACAATGACGGTGAATTTATTATTGGATCAGAAAAATTTGTGAATCAATTATAATGCTAAATTGTAATTTTTTTATGTAAGAACAATGTTAAATTCTAGAATTGCAGAACCTTTGACTTTGAAACATTTAATTCAGTTTACAATTTCAAATTATCAAAATTTAATAGCTTCGAATTGAAAATTATTTAAGCTCCAGAGTTTGCAATTTCAAATGATTCAATGTTGAACGTTTTGAAATTGTCCTATTTCCTAAGTTTTTATATGAAATTATTCAATTTCCAGATTCTTCTATTCAAAATAAAATGGTTTAATTTTAAACGCTTTGAATTAGAAGCGATAAAATTTCAACTCATTTCTAATCAAAATGTCTAATTTTCAAAATTTCAGTCTGAAATTTTTCAACTTTGAGAGTCTCGATTCATATTTTTCAATTATTTCAAACACTTTCAATTTCAAATTATTCAATTTAAAATTTTTTTATTTAAAAGTATTGTCCTTTATCAAAATTTTACCTAATCTACAATTGTTTGATTTCGAACGTTTTTCAATTCAAAATAGTTCAATATATATTTTTCAAATTTCAAACGCTTTGAATTCGACATTATTAATTATCGTTTCAAAAATTGTTAAAACTCATAATAAATTAAAAAATTTGATTAATAATGGATTTTTAAATAATTTATTTATCATTTTAATGATAGAAATAAAAATCCAGCGACGTGAACGCGCGCTTAACGCGCCTGCATTGCATGCTAGTATCGATTCAGTCTTGACTGAAATTGATTTTGTTTTTTAAAATTAGTAATGATATTCGCAGTGCCGAATTAACCAGTAGGCCAAGGTAGGCCATGGCCTAGGGGCCCCTCAGACTTTTGTAACTTTTTCTTTAAAAAAAGTCCATTGAATTTAAAAATTATACTTTTAGGAATCAGGGGCCAACTCAGACTTTTGGCACTCTTTCTTTTACAAAAAAGCTTCAATTAAATTTCAAAGTTATGCTATCGGCAATTAGGGACCCATTGGTCACCTTAGACATTTGTAACTTTTAATTTCACAAAAAGCGTCAGTTAAATTTCAAAATTATGCTATCGGGACTTGTGGGCCCAGCGGGCCCCTTAGACTTCCGTAACGTTAAAAAATGCGTCAATTGAATTTGAAAATTATACTATCGAAAATTAGGGGCCCAGTGGGCCCCTCAGACTTTCGTCACTTTTTCTTCCACAAAAAAGAGTTAATTAAATTTCAAAATTATGCTATCGGGAATCAGAGGCCCAGTGGGCCCCTTAGACATTTGTAACTTTTACTTTTGCGGAAAAGCGTCAATTAAATTTGAAAATTATGCTTTAGGGAAATACCCTATAGACTTTTGTAACATTTCTTATTTAAAAAGCGTCAATTGAATTTCAAAATTATAATTTCAGGAATTAGAGGCTCAGTGAGCCCACAGACTGCTGTCACTTTTTCTTTTACGAACAAGCGTCAATTAAATTTCGATAGTATGCTATCGGGAATTAGGGGCCCAGTGGTCCGCTCAGACTTTTGTAACTTTTTTTCTTACAAAAAAACGTCAATCGAATTAAAAAAATATGCTATCGGTAATCAGGGGCCCAGTGGGCCCCATCAACAATTGTAACTTTCACTTATACAAAAAAGCGTGACATAAATTTTAAAATTGTGCTGGGGGAATTCGGGGCCCAATGGGCCCTTCAGACTTTTGTCACTTTTTTCTCACAAAAAAAGGTCAATCGAATTTAAAAAATAAGCTATCGGGAATCAGGGGCTCAGTGGGCTCCTTAGACAATTGTAGCTTTCACTTTTACAAAAAAGCGTCAAATAAATTTCAAAATTGTGCTGTGGGGAATTAGGGGCCCAGTAAGCCCCTTAGACAATTGTAATTTTCAATTTTACAAAAAAGCGTCAAATAAATTTCAAAATTACGCTACGGGGAATTAGGGGTCGAGTGAACCCCTTAGACTTTTGTAACTTTTTCTTCCAAAAAAAGCGTCAATTGAATTTCAAAATTATACTATCGGAAATTAGGGGCCCAGTGGACCCCTCAGACTTTTGTTACTTTTTCTTTCACAAAAAAGGGTAAATTAAATTTAAAAATTATGCTATCGGGAATTAGGGGCCCAGTGAGCCCCTCAGACTTTTGTAACTTTTTCTCTTACAAAAAGGGGTCAATTAAATTTCAAAAATATGCTTTTGGGAATTAGGGGCCCAGTCGGCCCCCTAACCAATTGTAACTTTCTCTTTTACAAAAAAGCGTCAATTAAATTTCAGAATTGTGCGATAGGGAAATAGGGGTTCAGTGAGCCCCTTAGACTTTTGTATCTTTTTCTTAGAAAAAAGCGTCAATTGAATTTCAAAATTATACTATCGGGAATTAGGGGCCCCTCAAACTTTTGTAACTTTTCCTTAAAAAAGAAAAAAGAACTTTCTCTACAGCGAACACAGATCTCGTAAATTCGATCGATGATGACTTAGTTATAAAAATATTTGCACAAATCAACAAATCAAATCAAATTCAAAAAAATGAAAAATCGCAAATCAAATGGTAAATACTGTAAATTAAAATGTATAATGAAGACATATATTGTAAACTATAGTTTTTGTTTCATACTTTTTTTTTTCTTAAAAATTTCTTAAATTATGTTCGTAAATGATAGGGGGGGGGGGGGGCAAAAAGTTATGGCCTACGGGCCGAAAATTTTGTTAGTCAGGCACTGAATGTTCGGACGCTATATGTAGTCATATGATGATGTACAGATAATGTAGAAGCGTCCAAAAAACAAAATAATGATTTTTAATCGTTTTTAAAATTAACTTCGACATTTTAGTATGCTAGTAATTTTCCAGTACATAACCAATACTGGTGTGCAGTACCATCGCTGTACCGAACGACAGTGCTGCTAAGCATTACAATCCAGTACTGAGCCAGTGTTGAGGTCTCAACCAATTTTAATATTTTCTAACCAATAAACACCTATTTGTACAACGATAAATATATTTGTCACGACCCGAGCAATAGGCGAGGGTAGTATGGAAAATAGGAAAAGAGAGAGACCAGTGTGCTGATTATGTCAGGCTGGTAAGACCTGACCAATTATTTTTTTGTGGGTTTGTGTGTCACTTACATATCAGCAAACGTCTCCTGCATTACTGCTTAAATTGAAACATTTTTGCACAAATGCAGAAGAACTCTGCATCACTCTTCTTCGAAAAATGGTCTGCATTCGCATGTATTTCTCAGCGAGTTTTCTGCAAAGAATATTCGCAAATACTCTACAAAAGTCTCTGCTTTACTACTGCAATTGGAAAAAATTAAAGAAGATGCAGAGAACCTCTGCATTGTCCTGCGGGAATGAATTCTCTGTATTTTTGTGCATTCCTCTCCCATGTTATAAAAAATGCACGTGAAAGTCTACCTTGGTCAAAATCATCCTTGGTGATTAGGAACTTTTTAATGTGGAAATAAATCATAATACAATTTTATGACTATGCCATTCATTGTATTCTTCATCCTCCCGAAATAACTTAATTAATTGCCACTTTAAAAAATGTTAGTACAGTTACTCAATTAAGTATTTAAAGAGATATTTGTTATTTTGACTGGAAATAAATTAAAAATATAACAAATATCTAGCTACAGGAAGCGGCAGACTTTACCCGTTTTGTTGCTATCAGCAGTGCTTCCCGATGAATTTCTTTTAATTCTTTTTATTGCAAGTCTCCATTACACCTAATTTACAAAGAAATTACCAGAAGAAGCAAACTTTACGTGCACCTTTCTGCGAGAATTTCTTCTCGAGGAATTTCCTCTAAGTCTCTTTACTGCAAATCTCCGTCACATCTTATTGACAGAATAATTACATGAAGAAGCAAATTTGGTCTGCTTCTCTCTGCAAGTAGTTGCTCTCGATAAATTTCTTCTGAGTCCTTTTTCTGCAAATCTCGGTAAGACCTAGTTTGCAGAGAAACTGTAGAAAGAAGCAGAGCTTCCCTGCATTTGTCTGAAAATATTTCTTTCTACATGGTAATTTTTTCTGTAAATCTCCGTCACAACTAATTTACAGAGAAATTACAGAACGAAACAGACTTTTTCTGCTTCTTTGTGCAAGCAGTTCCTCTTGATAAATTTCTTCTGAATCCTTTTTCGGCAAATCTCGGTAAGACCTAGTTTGCAGAGAAACTGTAGAAAGACCCGAGCTTCCCTGCAATTTGTCTGCAAATATGTCTCTCCACATGGTACTTTTGTCTGCAAATCTCTGTCACACCTAATTTACAGAGAATTTGCAGAAGATGGACCGAGAAATTCCGAGATTCTCTGCATTTCGCTGCAAATAATTTTCCCCTACTTACAAATTTTCAGGCAAATATCCGTGAGACCAAATTATCAGATAAATTAGGGAGTTTTACAGATAAAGAAGGAAGATTTATCTGCATTTATCTGCAAACCTGATTGCAGAAAGGCCGCGGAAAAAATACAGGAAGATTTTTCCACCAGGGCAGGTGCCAAATGACTGTCGGCCCACGGTCGGGCCAACCGTCCGAAGGTCGGTCCAACTTTGTGCGCCACTGGTCGGGCCAACCAGCTAAATGATAACGGTCAACCGCCTTTGGCTTCTCAACGTCGGCCCGACATTTGTTCCCATATATGGGCCATCTATTAAGATGATGTCGGCCCAACCTTGGACAACAATGTGGGGCCCACTTTGATTTTTGAAGGTTCGTACTATATAGGTGGAAATACACAAAATAGGTATTCAAAAAATAAATAATAATTTAATGCGAGTATTTTTACTATACATGTTAACGGTCCTGCTCAGAATGAATACATAAATTACATTTTTAAACATATTACAAATGAAATTTCTAACGCTACGGGGTTTCGAACCTACATCTATACCTGAATCTATCGCCTAGCAGTCGGGAGTCTAACCTATTACTCTATTCTGTACCTACCGAATTAAAAGTCAATGAAAAAACCATCCTCATAAGCCACAGCTCAAAGAAGTTGAAAAAAAAATCAATTTTTTAACTCTTTTTTCTCAATAATTTTTTATTGTTATGCGACATCATGTAGATGCGAAATAAATTAACTGTTAACGGGAATATAAATGAAATAATTTTTAAATAAATAATTTAAACCGATTACAATTTTTAGGGTTTCGTAGCCCCGGGCTGAAACCCTTAAATTTTTTTTCAACAAATTTTTATTTCAAAATTTTTGTTTTAATTTTTTTTTAACAAATTTTTTTTTTCATCGATTTTTTCTGCAAACAATTTCTTTTCTAAAAATTTATTTTCAACAATTTCTCATCAAAAATTTTGTTCAAACTTTTTTTAACCCTTTAACGGCCGAATTATTTCCACCCACTTCCTATCACTCTAAGAAAGTACTCCGAGTAGAAAAATCTGCAAACAATAATAACAGTTCGTGAAATTCACCCTTTGCATGCATTTTTTGTGAACTTATCGTGAGAGGCAAGGAGACTCACGCTAAAAAAGTCACTCCGAAAAAGGGGTCCGTGAATGTACTGAAACCTCCACGCGGTGGACCCTGGAAACTACGAACATGTAGGCTACTTTCAGTCGTACGAAAAAGGAGAATATTAATTTCACTATATATCCATTCAAATGAGGGGTGATGTTCCGGTGAAGGGTTGGTATAAGGGATGTTTCTGAAATTTGACGTGAGTATTATTGTTTTCACACCTGAATCTCACTTTATAACAAATTTGATGAAAATCGATCGTGTGGAAGCCTATTTATCTATTTGAGGGGGTGAAAAATACCCCTAAATTGAGCTCAGGAGGGTGTATATGTATATTTTTAGGTTCTTATCGTAATCAGTATTTTCAAGAGCCTTCGCAAACTAATTTTCATCGAATTTGGATGAAAATTCAAGTTTAAATCTGAATAAGGGGTGCAAACCACCCCCGGAATTGAACCGTAAGGGTTGAATTTTTAATACATTTCGAAGAGGGTGAATGAATGCTTATACTTTCTGAAAACTAGAAACACGTAGGTAGCTTATGCCGAAGAGAAAACAAAGCTATCTCAATTTTTGACGGAGTTATGGATTTTTGAACATGTTTTTGGGACATATATGTCCCAGTGGCCGTTAAAGGGTTAAACAATTTTTTTCAATTTTTTTTTTGGCGCTTACTTTGAATAATTTTTCTTCGTGTAATATTTTGTTTTTTCGCGTTTTAGGTCATGTCAGAGTCGGGCCGACGGTACTTTCACGGTCTTTTTGAAACAACGAACCAGAGCTAACCGGTCTTGTGCGTCGGTCGGTCTCTGTTTTACGAGCGGTTTTCCCCGTCATTGTGAGCGGTGCTACGACAACAATGGTGAGATGACGAGATTTTATTATTTGAACCATGAAACCATCCATTTCAACTGCAGAAGTGTAGGGGTGATGGACAACTCGTCCTCCGCTACCACACCGAGAGAACGTACTTACGTTTTATGTACCATATGAGAAATCCATGAATTTGATGCTTGACCTATTCATGCTAAGACGGTATGGATTTTGAGCATTAATAGCTTAACGTTCGTACTGAGAATTCAAACAATATCCATGGACATGCTTTTAATGTACAACAGCGTAGAATTCAACGCATGACAGGTCCCATACTCGAAACGCTAAAACTCCATACTGTTATAGTAAGGTGAGCAACAAGTGAACAAAAATGATGAGCGTAATCTTACTCCGAACGCTTGTGATCCATACTAAAATAGTATGGTCCCCATGCGTTCAAGGCATTAGCTCGTTTGTAAATTAAACGCGTGTTGTTGTTACTCTCAGAGCATACAGTTTAGACTTCAAAGGCATGTTATTATACGTATTTTGTATAGCGCTACCTCTACACTAAATAAGTATGAATGTGTGCTGTCATAGTTTGAAATAATCCATACTAAATTAGCGTGAGACGAGATCATACGAGAAAAGTAAGTATGTTCTCTCGGTGCAGCCTGGAATGAGTGGGCGGGACGGTATACCTGAGGTCTTATTAGAGTCTAGACTATTATACGCGGACACGCGCGCATCATTTTTTGTATTATTTTTATTGTTTACTCAATTTTCGCGTAACTATTTATATGTTGAAAGTTTTTGACTACTCAAATTCTTGCTGAAATTAGATTCTGAAAGAATGTGAACATTCGAATAATTTGTACTTCATATATTTTTCAAATTTTAACTACCGTTTATGAAATTTTCATCTATCAATAACATTTTAAACTAACTCCAGAAAATTCAACCTTTAACAGAATCATTTGATAATTAATCAATCAGTTTACAATATAAAAAGCATTTAATAATTATTTGTATTGAAACATTCAGATAGTTTTTACCCTACACCTATACATATTTTTTTGAACTTTCATTCCTGAAATTTTGATTTATTGATAACCGTTGCAATTTATTTATTACATTCTCATTCTATTGAGAAGGTATTCGTTTTATGTAAAATTTGACATAGTCGGTTTTCATCAAATCTCCACGTTTTGAGAACTCCTGAGTCAGAAAAAACGATTTTTACGAAAGTGTCTGTCTGTATGTATGTCTGTCCGTCTGTCTGTCTTTATCGTGTAGGCACGATAACTTTCGAAAGATTGATCAGATTTAATTGTGCTTTGGCACACTTTTTTATGGCCTACAAAGAAAGAACGAGTTCGTTAACCAGCTATTTTGGATGAAAATTCAAAAAGTGAGCACATTTTTAAAATTGTTGAGACCGCTTTTTTTGAAGATTTGAAAATTCTATGTACGGTTATCAGTAGTACGCAAAATGACGAACAAAATATCCTTATGACTTTTCATGATAAAAAAAATTACCGGAGTTAAAGCATTTTCAAAATTTCAAAAAACAAACGAAAATAAACATTTTAAGCCGAAAAATGCACGATATGAGAAAAAGTCAGGAGACGAAAAACGTTGCTTTTTGAACACCCTATAATATTTTCATAACAACTTTTTGAATTTTTTGAAAAATCAAAAATTCAAATTTTGATTGCACCAAAAAAATGAAAAATCAAAAATTCCATTTTGCTGTTAAACTATGCAAGATACGACAAAAGATGATTCAACCAACATTGTGCACCTAAAAAAGATCTACAAATTTGTTCTTATTCACTTTTTGATATGACACGTAGTTTTTGTTTTATTCGTAAAAAACAGCATTGAAAATAGAAAAATCAAATTTTTAGACGAATAACACGAGCTACGAAAAAAATGACAGAAAAAAAATTTGTTCATCCAAAGAAGTGGTACGTTGTGAATCATGTTTTGATAGGATGCGTAGTTTTTGTTTTATTCGTGAAAATAACATTGACAGTCAAAAAATCAAGTTTTTGAAAAAACAATGCAAGGTACGAAAACAGATGAATGAACAAAAATTGTGCATTCAAAAAAGATTTACAAACTTGTAATCAATTTTTGTTGTAAGAATGTATTCACAATGAAAAAATTAACTTTTTTGAAAAACGGCACAAGCTAAAATAAAATTTTAACTAATAAAATTTGTCGCCTAAATTATATCATTATTTTTCATTTAAAATCAAATACAAATTTAGTAATTTGTATATGAAGAACATATAACACAAAGCATAAAGTGCGCGATGAGTGTATTTCGGAGCGCGAAGCGCGACGACTAAATCGCGCGCCGTAAGTGCGCTCAAACTTTTTTGTTTCTATCATACGGTGCACAGAACCGAGCGTGGAACGCATTGGCTTGCAGTTGGATTGAATTGGATTGCATTTGGATTGTACTGGCTTGCAGTTGAATTGGATTAAATTGGATTGCAACAGGATTCAATGGATTGCAGTTCGATTGGATTGGATACCAGTGGGATTAGATTCGATTGCAGTTGGATTGAATAGCAATTGGATTCGATTGAAATGAAGTTGGATTGGATTGAATTGAAGTTGGATTGGAATGTAGTTGGATTGGATTGGACTGCAGTTGGATTGGATTGAATTTGATTAAATTGGATTGCAGTTGGATCGGATTAGATTGCAGTTGACTGGATTGGCTTGCAGTTGGATTGGAATAAATTGGATTGCATCTGGATTGGATTGGATTTCAGTTGGATTGCATTGAATTCCAGTTGGAT